>PITA01004872.1:37236-81204 GCA_004023965.1 Spilogale gracilis | reverse complement strand
AACACAAGAAATGGAAACTTGAATATGGTGCTTATTTTATTTATGCTATATTTTAATAAATATGATTATAATCTCATTAAAAGACTTTTATCACAAGATTTTTTGATAATATATTTATCAAAATTCTTTATGTGTAGTTGTAATAATAAATTGCATTTGTATAGCTATTTAACCACATTTAAGATACTTTTTTTTTTTAAAGATTCCATCTACTCATTTGACAGAGAGAGATCACAAGTAGACAGAGAGGCAGGCAGAGAGAGCAGAGGAAACAGGCTCCCTGCTGAGCAGAGAGCCCAACGCGGGCCTCGATCCCAGGACCCTGAGATCATGACCTAAGCCGAAGGCAGAGGCTTCAACTCACTGAGCCACCCAGGCGCCCACCACGTTTAAGATACTTCTAAGCAAATTTGATTTCCACATTGAATGAGAGATGGAAAAGGGTGTGTATGAGTGTGTGCGTGTGTGTGTGTGTGTGTGTATGTGCATGTGTTGCTTATGTACGTGTGTTGATAGGTGGGTTCTTGAATTACTTGGTGCAAGACTTTCCCTTCACTCCTGAGGAAAATGGAGCCTGTGATCATTCATATACTTAAAGACTGGACTTAAAAAAAACACATCTCTTGACTCTTAGGCCGTCTATGCATTCTTAGTAACCTAATTACATCTTCCTGACCAGAAGACTGAGGCTAAGGTTGCAGGGGCTGGACTGTTACATAAATAGCTTCAATGAATCATCCCTGTTGATATCCACACTCTTGCATAGTCCCCTCCCACATCAACTTTGGGCTTGAGCATGTGACTTGCTCTAGCTAAGAGAACATCAGCAAACTCAGGGTTCAGCATGCACCACCTCGTGGGACAGCCCAATCTGGCCTAACCTCCCTACAAAGGAAAGACTACCTAAAAGGAAAGAGGTTCAGACTTCCCAGCTGCCACAAACAAGCCCAGTTTCCAGATGATCCATCAACTAAATGTAATTACATGAATGAACCCAGGAAAAATCAACAGAATCATGAGAAAAAGAAAATCATTTTTGGATTAAATTACTAAGTTTTGGGATAGGCTGTTATATAGCAATAGATAACCAATACACTAAGAAAAAAAGAAATTGATCCATGGCGGTCATTCACAGGCCCAAGAGTGGTATTCAAAGTCCAGCATCTCACAAAGAATTGGAGAATGTCTTGGTAAACAGAGCTCTCCTGGACTTGGAAATTTGAAATTCCACGCTTTAGATTGACTCAACATCTCTGTGGTTAGCTCGTCCAACTGCTTAACAATGTTTGATTCTCATCTTAGGCAATAGACTCCTGCCCTCAAAGCCACTGGGTACCCCTGAGGGGGGAAGGAACCACTACCACTCTCGAGACCAACATTAGGGGTGACAACTGCTGAGACATCTTTGTACAGATGGAGTGAAGGGCAACCAGAAAGACAAAGTCACTTGCCTCGATCACACAGCTCTTGGTACAAGGGATAGGATGAGGACCCAGGGCTGTTCACTCTGAAACCAGTATCTTTTAGGTGATGCTCCTTGCTACTTCTGTAGCAAGAAGGAGAAGCTGCAATCCCTAGGCTTCTAGACAGTGATCAAATGTCAGTTCCAGGAATGATGCTATTATTTGGGACTACAGAGCATTCTGTCTTCAAAGACCTTAAGGTGAGCACCTGAGCAGAGAGACTTAGCAAGTCAGTATGGATTAATTTATTTTTTCAATCTTGATACCCACATATGTCTGAACAAGGTCTGGGATAGCAGGGCTGTGGATTGTAGATTATCTCATTTGTCTGGATACATAAAACTAGTTATTTATCAGGCATTATTAAAAAATCTGTGTTTTATTTTGTTGTTGTTTGCTAGTGAAGTCTTCAAATTCACATATACTGTTTAAAATGTTTGCAGCAGAAATCTGTGGGCTTGTATGTGATGGCCACCAGGGACTACCCCCCCCCCCATTAACAACAACAGAGGAACAAAACATTACATTTACATTTGTCAAAAAGGAGAACTGGGTCACCTACCAGCACTAAGCTCTCCTCTGAACTGATTAGTAGACAATTAAAAGTGGCTTGGGAATGCAATTTGCAAATGGGTAGTGCTACAGAAGCATACATTCCACTTTGAGCGAAAAAGAAAGAAACAGGAAAACAAAGGCTACAAACAAATTGAAATCATCATAAATCATGCTTCAGTTTATTCAACTGTAATAATACTATTTGTGGGCTCATTATGAGGTTTCATACCACCTTGAAAACACTGATCACACCTGCATGACATACAGCATGGATGGTTGGGTCTGACATGCAAACTAATTATATTCCATTTTAGCTCCGCCTTTAGCCTCTCGGGAAGGCAGAGAGATAAGGCATTAACCAGGAAGCCTGGAATTCCCTTGCTTTGGTTGCTCAGTGGCTGAACAAGCCTGAACGTCGTCAGCAAGGACGAGAGTTGAGCAATGAATCAATCAGCAATGATTGAGACCAGGAGACTGGGGGAAAGCTGGTAGCAATTCCTAGGAGTGGGAACTGCTATGATATTATAAAGGTCCACCTCTAAAAGTTAGCTGTTTTGAAGCTAATGGAATTAGAACTGATTAACAAGTCAGAGTTCTATCAGAGTGCAATTATGGTTAATATTTACTGGATGCTTAGGCAAGAGGCCGGTCTCTTTCCATACATTATCCCCAGTCATTTTCCCAGCAAGCGGATGCCATATTTGTATTAACCACATTTTACATAAGAGGATGTTGAGGCTAGAGAAGTTAAGAAACTTGCCTAAAGTCACACAGCATAGCTGGGGCTACAGCCCATTCGTCTTTTACTTTGGGCTGTAACCTATGTCACTAAACTAAACTAAGACCTATGGCAAGCAGTTTAGGCAGAAGGTCTAACTTATAAATTCATCTGGGCAACTGGGCTCTGAGGCCTTCTCCAATATCCTTTTCCAGCTGTATCGGTGAGAGATTCAAAGATCTCTGCTTTGATTTCTATGCTTCTCTGTGAGACAGATGCACATAGCAAGACATAACCTCAAGATTAACAGCTCAGTGTGGCTTGATCAGCTCTGAGGGTCCCCAAGATATTTCCCAAGGTCTGCAACGTCAAAACTCTTTTCATGATAATACTAAGGTATGTTTCCTTCTTTCCTTCTCATTTCTTCATGAGTATAGGTGGAATTTTCCAGAAGCTACATGAAGTGTGATGACACCAGCACTCTGATAGCTAATGGAATGTGTGTTCTTGTGCTTTAAAAATCTGTTTAAATTTCTAATATGGTCAACATCCATAGGTAAAACCCTCAAAAACAAAAGGTTGTTGGGGTCCTCAATAGTTTTCAAGAGTTTAAAGAGGTCCTGAAGCCAAAAGACTGACAACCTCTGCTTGAGATCATGTCTGTAAGGCCAATCAAAGCAAAACAGTCGGAAACCTCAAACACTAGTAAACAGAACTTAAGAACAAAAAGACCCGCTTTGCTTTTGCACAACCAATTACTCACAAGCCATTTTTAATTCCTTGAATTAAGCAGATCGAGCTGACTCACGCAGCACAGGAAGGGGATGAGAGTGGGAAAGAAGGCTGTTTGATGAGGACCTCGAGGGTCAACTCTCTCCTAAAAATCCTTAACCAGGGCTGGAGAGCCCACCACCCAGAGTGTGCAGCTTACGTCAAGGGAGAAAATGTACTGATGGAAAACTGCATTATAAACATACCGCCTTTGGCAAGTGTCCTGACCATGCCTTCCTCGTCAACAGCTGAGGGTCAACGTCGAGTCCATTCAGTGAGTCATTGCCTCTGTATGTCAAATGCTGATGCAACTGAAGACTGCAGTTTATGAAGTGCTGAGACCAAAGGGGCAGGAAGAGGAGGGAAACCAACTAATATTGATCATACGCTCCTACAAAGCAGGGGCTTGGTACATATTATCTAATTTATTTTGCATTACCATCTTCCGAGGCATATACAATCAGATACATTTCGGAGATTAGGAAACGGAAGCTGAGTGGTTAAATTAGTTACCTAGGCTCACCTAAGATTAAGTCCTAAGACTAAGGACAAGTGATAGTGAGGACACATCCACTATGTTGACATTCCCAAGCCTAGCTGGGCACCAGAATCGTTTGGAGAGCTTCCAACTTTTCACACTTCCTGGCCTTCCCAAGATCCTAATTCAGTAGGTCTGACTGGGTCTCCATAATCCACAGAACCCCACTAGCTGTCAACTGCTAGCTTGATTAGTTGGCTAAATGATTTCACAATTGAAGGCGTCTTCCACACTAGCACTACTGGTTGGCTTTCTTTTCAGGGCCTTTAATTCCCCTCAAAAAAATAGTACTTTTTATTATATAATGAGCATTGTTCTTTACCTGAGGCTAACTGGAGAGGAAGCCCATAGAGAAGCTGGTGCAGAATGCTCTTCCAAGTTCTAAGCAACCATGCATACACATTTGTAGAGCCTCTCCTTGCAATATGCACATACTGTGTAAATACCTTTGAATTAAGGGGAAATGTGATCATAGATAATCCTTACCACTCTGATAAGTGGGTTTAATAATTGCAAATGTGACAGCTCACAGGTTTTCCGCAGTAAATAGAATTGGGATGTGCTCGCTTCGGCAGCACATATACTAGAATTGGGATATAAATGCTTTTCAGTCACCAAAATTGGGTTCAACAACACAGTAGCGCAGACCCGGAAAAGGCTGGGCACTTGGAGTCTGCTTGGAAGAACTGAGAATTGCACCGAGCCCCACTGGGAATGGGCAGCTGCAGCTTCGTGGCCTCCGGGAACGACACACTCCCTTTGTGGTCTCTTCCCCAGTCTGGGACAGCATTAATGGCCACTCATACAGGTAATGGCCATGTTGACAGCAGCTATCATCCTAAGAGTAGACAAGCCAGCCAATGCTGCTGCCTCTGAGATCCACCTGAAGCTGGAGAAAGGGAGGACAGAGGCCTGGCTGAGACAAGGCCTGAGGGGACAAAAGAGAGGAGGCCCCTGGGCACCTGGGTGGCTCAGTGGGTTAAAGCCTTTGCCTTCGGCTCAGGTCATGATCTCAGGGTGCTAGGATCAAGGCCCGTATAGGCTCTCTGCTCAGCGGGGAGTCTGCTTCCTCCTCTCTCTTTGCCTGCCTGCCTCTCTGCCTACTTGTGATCTCTGTCAAATAAATATATAAAATCTTTAAAAAAAAAAAAAAAAGAGAGGAGGCCCCAAGAGTGGTTGTGTTTCCTCTCTTCAAGTGTCTGACAACCTTCAGTGAAAACCCCACTGCTTTATAGGGGAACAAAACAAAACTGACAGCTCGGAATAGGGTAGGTGCTGAATTTATTTTGTTTGTGGACTTTACATGTTAACTTCTGATCAAAGCCAATATCAAACTGGCCAATATAGGCCCTGAATCATAAATTATGGAAATTCATGATACACATTTGACTGACTGGAAGGGTGAGTTGCCTTCTTAAGAAAAGGTGTTTAGCCAAGAAAGTTACAGAAAGGAGCCCGTCTCCACACTCCCAAGAAAGGGACGGGAAATGGAAGGATTTCATAGAGTCCAGCTGAAATGCGGCTCCTTGGGGAGGGCCCATGAGTTAAGGTTTTATGCTAAATTTGAGGGGCCACTGCTGACAAGACGCAGATAAACTACATTTTCATAGACAGGCCACCCTCAACCTTACCTCTGCAGTCAGGTCAGCTCACTTCCCAAGAACAATGTAATAACCCAATAGAAAAGGATGGGGGCGCCTGGGTGGCTCAGTCATGAAGCATCTGCCTTCGGCTCAAGTCATGATCCCGGAGACCTGGGATCGAGTCCCACATCGGGCTCCCTGCTCGGCAGGAGGCCTGCTTCTCCCTCTCTCACTCCCCCTACTTGTGTTACCTCTCTCACTGTGTTCCTCACTGTCTAATAAATAAATAAAATCTTTAAAGAGAGAGAGAGAGAAAGTGTTCAAGAACTGGTTATATAAAAAAACAGAAAAGGATAAAATGTCAGATCTCTCATCAGCCAGAAAATGCAATTTAGCAAGGACTGGACATGGACTATCTTTTGCCCCCTGCAACCCCAATGTAGCTACGCATTTGTGCAGCATTTTCCAGATTACATCCCTCCTCGCACTTACAGTCTCCCTCGATCCTCAACCCCCACAACATGGGCAAGCAGGGCCAGGATCACGAGCTCACCTTTGCAGATCAGGACATCATTTTTTAAAAGTGGTATGAATGGTTGAAGTGCCACAAACAAAACAAAACAAAACAAAACAACAAACAAACAAAAAACCAAGTCACCCAAGGGTGTTAGAAACTTTCAGGACAAATGCAGTGCTTCTCAGATCATCTCTGTCTCCTTTCTAGGGTTTAGTCCATCCTAAAATACTGAGTTTTCCTTTCTACCAGAACACAGTTATTCCCGGCCACCTTTCTTTCACTTGCTGCCAGGACTTCTTTATCCAGGCTTCCCCTTCTAGGCTCCTTTTCCACACACAATGTGCACAGAGGGGCTGATCCTCAACATGCCCTGTTTGCCTTTCCCTTCTACCTAAGGACACGTTTTTCTTCTGCTGCCCTTCGAGGATCCCTTTAGTCCATTTCTCTTATCTTCTATCGTCTCCTCTAACGGCTGACTTCCCAGGCTACTGAATGTACCTCTCTATTTTCAAATCTCAGTCTTGCATCAGGAACACAGAACCCTGCTCTCATAACAAAGGATGTGTGCATTTTTTAGGACCACTTTACAAACTGATTTAGCAGAAAGAGAGGCACTTTGCTGCATACTAACAATGCTTTAGTAACATTTTCCTATCACAAGAGCTTGGGTTAGTAAAACTCTACAGATTCCTGAAACCACACAACAGCCTTTGTACAAATAGGCATAAAAATAATGTATTAGCGTTTCATTCAACTAAGTGTCTTTGGCACAAACGATGATAGCCCCAAAACCAGGTTCCTTTATTCTCCCACAATTATTTTCCTTTTCTAGTAAATCCTATTGTTTGGTAATAAAGTATTTATATTGGTAAATGTGTTTCTACATTTGTAAAGTAATCCTGTGGCATAAGGGTCTGGTGCTTTCCTTAAAAACATGAAGCTATCTAAATAAAACAAAACACTAGATCCACATTTGGAGGATTGTGTCCATTGCATTCATTGCCTGGTAAGGGACGTGATGTTCTAGAAAACATACAGAGAAGATGTAAAAACGTATACAAAGTTTATAGTTTAGACCAAAGATAAATGTCATTTCATCCCCTGGTATACAGTAGGTGCCTGATAAATCCTTATTGAGCAAATATCAAGCTCTAACCCCATGCCATATTCCCTTACTACCATTCTGTTCTACAATCTGAGAACCAGCGAGGAAATTAAGTCATTTTATAAACCACTAATCTGCATCACTGTGGCTACATAACAGTGAACTAAATGACTTAAAGGACTTTTTCCAGGTAGATGAATCTGTAACATACAGATAAGAAAATAGAGAAAAAAGAAAACCTTGCCATTTTTTTCAATCTAAAGTAGGCAGTAGGAGTGTTGGTGGCTAATGGTCTTATTCCTATGTGTCTCTAGTAAATCATGATCATAGACCACGGAGATTTCTCACCAATCCAGGGAGTTCATACTGATTCATTTCCAGGTGTTTAAATAGACATTAGGAACTTGTCTGGCTTTTAGCTATTCGGTTTTCTCTCTGGAAAACTCATTGTTAAAACTGTTTCTCACTATATTTTTCTTATGGCCTCATAAATACTGATCAAGGACAATAATAGGAGGGTTAGCAATGAATGCTGAGGGTAAATGGAAAGTATAAGAGGAGGAACAGATGCATGTAAGTTTCCTAAATCAAGACTGACCCCCTGTATCTTCACTCTATAGACTTCATCCTATCTTTAGGGGCAAAGTATCGCTTATGGTAACTTCACCACTCCGGTTTTAATAAAAGCATTTGAGTTGTGATATAAAATAATTTAGCATTCTTGTTGCCATAAAGGTATATTCTTTTGCATGCTTGCTAAGGTCCTATCTCAAGGAAGCAAAGGCTCTTTATCTTGTTTAAATTCCCCTGAAAGGACGCTATACCCAGTGTACAAGGGAGGAAAGGAAGAAACCCGTCACAGCTTGCCAATAGGTTTAATAAACTCTTGCTACCTTAGGCTACTGGATTTGAGAGTAAGGATTCAGGGACTCCCTGCCTCAGCCCCAAGCTGGTACAGTGTCTCTTAGTCTGTTACTTTGCTGGCTCAGCACATGGGTAGAAAGGCCTAGTATGCGAACCACCGACACTTGCGTCAGTCCTGGTTTTAACACCAAGATGCAGAAGCAATCACTCTCACCTAATCATACAGAAAGACCTAACACGTTTTCCTGTTCCTTAGTCTTTTTGAAGATTTAGGACAAAATCCTCAAACTCCTAGATTTGGGACAAAAGGAAGGAGCAAAGGTGGCAGAGAGGTAGGCATGGATAATACAGACCTTCTTTCTCATGAGTTTGTGGTACGTTTCTATTTTGATAATGCCCGAACGAACCCCCAAAATAAATAAGTGATCAAAATAAGACAGAGAGGGAAGTAGAAGAGACAAGGATTTTTCAGTTTGTCTCCCCGGCTCTGGCACAAAGCCGTGCTTAGCCATGAGACCTCTGCTCGGTGGAAGGGCACTGTGCTTTCAGTCCGGCTACAGCCACAGGCAACAAAGAAGGAAGGAGGAACAACGAAAGCTCTTCAAGCCCTTAGCCTTTGATCTTGACAAATTCAATACTCATGACACATTCTTATTAAATGGAAAACAGGCATGATAAAGCCTGAGTAGAAATGGGAGGAACGACCCGATCATAGCCCAGCTTCCTCGCGTATGACTCCGTGGGGGCGTTAAGTGTTCAGGAATCTATTGTGGCTGTGGGACAGAAGGGAAAAAAGCATGCATGGTTTGCAAGCAAAGAAGTGGAGTTCGAATCCTGAGCTCACCCATTCACAGGTTGTGTGGCCTTGGGAGCTATGAGCCTCTGCGGCCTGTAAAGCAGGGATTTGGAATAATGGCCTCACAGGCTCACTGGGGGATGCAGATGAGAGAACGTTCACAGAGGTCCTTCTCCACCCTCCACTCTGCTGACTGGTGCCGTCTGCATTGGTGCTGGGGGGCAAGGTCACCCGCCAGGGCCAATCCCAACTCGTGCCCGGCTCTGCAGGTGGCTGCAGCGTGGGTACCCCCATCGCGGATCAGTGGGGATCCCAAACCCTGAGGCAGGGAGCCAGGATTCAGCCAAGGAGGTCTTCACAGCGGGACTTCTCTCTCTATACCTGTCTCATTGGCCAGGTGCAAGATCAGGCCTGAGGGACACTGGTGCACTTGGCCTTCATTCACGCATGTCCACATGGATAACCTACAGCTCTGAGGCCAGAATAGTGATCCCAGATTGCCAGTTGCACGGCAAATCCCAAAGTGAATCCAACAAGAGGGAAATGATTTTAGAAACAATCAGGTCCAGGTGTACATTGTGAAATGGGAAGCTGTCTTCTTTTCTTTTCAGAGTGACAGGGTAATGGTCAAGGAAATGGATCAGATAGAGGCTTTGTTCTGACAGCTTGACTTGGGCTCAGGCCCTCTCACTAGGAGGACGGCTGGGAGCAGAAGGGGTCATTCTACCACATTTCAAATCCACACGGAGAGAAGAAAAGAGAGCTCGGAGGAGTTCAAGGTGAAAAAAACAGCAGCCCACTTTTCCTTCCGTGCTCTGCTTTTGTCCTTCACACACTTCACACTTGAGGAGGGAGAATCTAATGACATTGACCTTGGGTCCCCGGTGCGCCGGGTGGCGTACACAGCTGTGGCAGGCCGTCCCCGCGGCCCCTGCCCGCTGCAGCAGGCTCTGTGGCCAAGCCAGCAGCTGACTGAAAACAGTGTCAGGCAGGCACTAGGCACACGACCCCTGACACTGCGGGCCTTTTTTTCCTCCTCTCAGCTCGCAGCCAATGGGTGGGCTCTCTCCACCGGCTGCCATGGCAACGAGAAGACTGCACCGCAGTGCCCAGAACAGATGTCACATGAGCCAAGATGAATGTGGTGGGGGTGGGGAGCATGTGGTGGGGGCAGAGGGGGATGGGGGAGGCATTTGGAGTTAAATGGTCCCACCAGAGGGAGTGAGGCAGATTTTGAAGTAAGTGCAAAGCTGTAACATCTATTTCCTTTCTCTTCCCTGTCCTTTCAGTTCTAAACACACAGGCACAAACACGAATGTCCTTTTATCTCTGCTACTGAGGTGCTTGCGGCTCTCTGGCTTTCATGGCCAACATGAAAGCTCTGATTTCAGGAAACCTTAAATGAACATCGCCTTCACTGCAGAAATGCAAGCGGGCATTCTGCAGCCATTTAGGAATAGGCTGGGAAGCTCTGTGGAGGTGAATCAGGGAAACTTAGAACCACTCGGAGCTGAGACAGAATCCACACGAATTTTAAAGGCAAACGCACCACCTCTGTAAGGCTCACCGCAAACCCCGGTTCACTCTTGGTACGGCTAAAATGTAAGGGCTCCTACGATCCTCCCCCCACAGGCAGTTTCTCTGATCTTGCCGCTCCTAAGGCCATTTGATACAGACTAAAGCGGGGCGAGGCTTACCAATCTACCTGCTTGAGCAACAAAGGCTCTTGGGTTGTCTCTAAAATAAATCCCATCCTAGATAAAATACCGTCTCTAAAATGTTTCCGCTACCTTCCTCTTCTCTGCCACTGAAATGAACCAGGAGAGTGTGAGCCGGGAACAAACGTGTATATATTCGCTGGCATGATACGAGGTGGTATCAGCAGCGCCCACACACAAGACACTGCAGGCCTTTCTTCCTCCCTGCCTGCAGCCGACGGGCAGGAACCTAGTCTTGTTTCTATTACCAGAACACGTGAATCAGAGAGACAGATGGGACACGGTAGAGGACGGGCCTTAACCTGATACATGAAGTGCACTGAGTGCGTCAGAGGACGGGGGAAACGTGGCTTAGAGTGATTGCGCGCTTGTGCTAAGTAAGGCCCCCGACCAACATTCACGGGGTGCCTGCTTTGTGCATAGGGCCACATGGAGGGTTGTAAACGAGGCAAGGCAAAGGAAGCGCCTACTTACAATCAAGCTTGAAAAGAAACGCGGAAACTCTTACCACGGGGAAGATCCAGGAAGTGTGGGGAGCAAAGCACAATGTGAACCCGGAGGAAGGCAGGCTCCGGGGAGTATTCTGGAGCACGGGGAAATGAGATGGCCTAGACTGTGACGTATATATGCCAGATCACAGGATGCCCGCATCACCCTCAGAAGTCGCCACTGTCCTCCCAACAAATCAGGAAACCCCACACTTTGGGAGGGGAACAGTCAAAAGTCGTACCACAAGCAAGTAGCCCAACCACTGTGATCTCTGTCATCCATGCGCCTTCACGGGGTTCTGCTCCGTCAACCAATGAGCAGAAGGGACACATGACTGCAAAGAACGCAGCTGTGCATGGAGGCGCCGTTTCCTGGTCTTGGCAACAGCGCCCCTGAAGTCGTGGGCTTCCAACCCTCACTGCATTTTTCCTACGACATACTAAAATAAGTAGGTAGCTATTAAAAAGTGAAAGGTTCATCCGGATGTAGACTGAAGTCACTCCGTGTAACACAAAGGGTACGATGTCACACCGTGGGAGCCACTGCGTCTTCCCACGCTGACCTTGAAAGAGGAGTCGGAGTGCGGCCGGTGGAGAAGTGGATTTCGTTCAATGATCACCCTACAACGGTCGGGGTTATTTTGCACATATATCCTCCACCGACATGAAAATCTTCTTGGGCCTCACAAGCATGCTTTCTTCTCTCATTATTTGGGCCAGGAAGGGGCATCCTAGGGTTCTTGCGGTGCGCTTGAATGAGAAGCAGTGACAGGAAGGAGTAAAAGGCTGCCAGCCCCACAATGTGCATTGCTCCTGGAAGCTGCCTCTGCAGGCCCCACTCCACCCCAGGGCGGCTCTTCCCCGCCACTGCAGTGATGGACCAGGACCACCAGAGGGCAGTAACACAAACCAGATTTTTCCTTGGGATCCAAATGTGGATGCACACAGTTTAATAATATGTAAAGCCCATTATTACAAGCTTTGCCTCTCCCCACCCCCTATTAATGAACAAATGCCCAGGGGTAATGCAGATATTTCTAAATACAGTGCACGAAAGGGCAATCTGTACTCATACACAGGGAGTCTAACACACAGTGATAAGTGGGAATGAAAATAAACACCCAGATGCAACTAAACCATTAAGGCTAAAGATTTAGCTGTCTATATGGCCGGCCGTATACTTGGAAATATAGAGGCCTGCCTCCCAGAAATGGGCATCTCTAAAACATTGATTTCACAAGTTCTTATTAATGCCTATAATGATACCTACAAAATCACAAGAGGGTCTCAGATGAATTTCATCTTTACTGCTAGGCACACAAAGGGGTGTTTTACTCTTTGACTAAGGTAAGTGAACAAATTATGCAGGGTCTTTCTTTGGACACTGGAAACCTGTAACTCCATGCTTTAAACAACAGCACAAATTTAAAAAGAAGAGAACAAAAACTGGCTACCCCTCAAACCATAAAATAGCAACTGACACTTCCCTACCTCTATTCAGCGTCCTTCAATGCAGAGGAATGGCTTTTGGTGTCTGTGACAGCAGAATCTTGTAGCGTGGTTACTGGTTTTAAAGTCACAGCAGAGAGAATACAATAGACTGACCGAGTCGGGATACTTTTACCCAAGGATAACTTACCCATTTCTCAACAAAGACATGGAAATAACCCTGACATTTTCTCAAGTCATGACAGAAAGGAAGATTCCCTGATCCTGTATTTTCACAATGGCTTGAAAGTTGAGGGCCTTCAGAAAAGCAAGATGGAGTCACTGCAAACAGCCTTGTGTTCAGAGTTACCCCATGAAACCCCAATGTTTGTAAAATGCTTGACAGATTATCGAATACCCCTACACGACATGTTGAGCAAAGCATGTGGAATTCAGAGTCAAAGGCCTGTAACTCTAAATGGAATATCAGGTCACCTTGAGAAAATGAATGAAGCCCTCTGAGCTCAGTTCCTTCCTAAGGCAGGTAGGAGAACAGATCCTGGACGACAAAGGTCGTGTCAGGGCGAGGGTCACCTGTGTAACAATGGCACAAAGCACTGAAAACTTAAGATTTATAAAGAGTTTTTATATTTTCCCCATTTATAAACAAGCAACTAGAGCCACAAGATTTGTCCCAGGTCATGGCCAATAAAGGTAGCACTGGGCCAGGGCCAGGCGTTCTCACCCAAAGTTGTGATTCCTCCCACCCCTCCATGGTGACTTTATCATTGTTGACCTTTATTTCTCACAATTCTGGGGCTGGGAAATCCCAAATGGAGGTGCCAGAGAGTGGATTTTATCCTGAGGATTACTCTCCTGACTTAATGACAACTATCATCTCACGGTGCACTCACATGACCTCTTCTTTGTGTGCACGTGGAGAGAGAGCTCTCTGGTGTCTCTTCTTATAAGGACACTAATCCCATCATGGGGGCTCCACCCGCATGACTTCATCTAACCCTAATTACCTCTCAGAGCCCCCTCTCCAAATTCTATCACCCTGGGAAGTTAGTGCTTCCACAATATAAGTTCCTGGGAATACAAAGATTCAGCCCGTGGGCTCCTCTATCCTGATCCATATTTTCTGTCCAAGACAACAAATATTTGCTGATAATCTTCCAGGTGCCAAGATTGGTACCAGGGCTCAGGGGGAACAAGGATGACCAGGAGCCCCCAGAGAGTTTAATGTCAGGACAGTGGCTATGGAATGTTTTCCAAGAAAGAGCATTGGTGACAGGTGGGCTTTTATGACTGTGTATAGCATAGTTGATGACAACAAACTTCACGAGATCTTTCTTCAGATAGCTGTGTGTGAAACAATTATAATGTGAGTCTGGCAACTAATCAGTACAGAATTAATATTTGATAAGGTAATTAACATAGTAATTTCCTGAGGAAGATGGGGGTCAAAGGAAGGAAGGAAGGACATTTTCAAATTTTCAGCCTATAGCAGCTTACAGGGAAACACAAAGGATCTGAAGCTCCTGGTAGGGAATTGTCAGATCCAGTTATGGGATGATGATTATGGCATAACTGGATATTTACTGAGTATGTTTCATTTCTCTCCGTTGAGTTGGTGTAATTAAAACTGCTTTCTGGATTGGAAAACTGAAAGGGCTCAGCATCAATTAATATATATTGGCTGGGGCTCCTGGGTGGGCTCAGTCGGTTAAGTATGCAGCTCTGTTTCGGCTTAGGTCATGATCTCAGAGTTACAAGATCAGGTTCTGCGTCTGGCTCTGTGCTCAGCATGGAGTCTGCTTGGGATTCTCTCTCTCCCTCTGCCCTCCCCTCACTTGTGCAAGCTCTCTCTCTCTCCCTCTCAAATAAATAAATAAAATCTTTAAATATATGCATGTATGCTGGTATATATGTATTCATGTAAATATTCAGTCTAGAACAGGGGACATTTTACATATATGTAAAGTCTCATTAAATTCTACAATAAACCTTTGAGGAAATCTTGTTAGATAATTTAAAAATGAAGACCAGAGAAGTCAAGGACTCCTAAGTGGTAAGTGACTAAGAGAGTGCTAGAACATTCCTGCCAACCATTCAAATGTTATTTTGATTACACACACACATAATTTTCTCCTCCAATCATCCCCAAAATCTAGCTGCTAGGATTTTTCTTTCCATTGTTATTTTTGATATTCTACTTTATTCTGTTAAGTGGTATAGGGGTGAAGTTGGCTCTTTTGTGAAGGTGGGTATGTATGAAAGGGGAAAAGCTTATGCAAATTTCTACCTCCCTTCAAAAGTAAACAAGGATCTCAAGGAAGAGGAGATCAGTCCCAACTGCTCTGGGGAATTAAGTGTGTTCTATGTTTAGCCCTGGGATCCAGAAGAACCCACATGGGTACCCATTTGATGAGCATGGCCTGCTCCTTCTGAGCAGCCCAGAAGAGAAGAGGTCCCAATTTCTGGCCACACTGGAAGCTGGACATGTGACAGTGATAGCTCTGGAAACCAGGTCTGGATACTGTGGAAGTCTGGATAGTAGTGAGCCCGGAATTTCAATGTCCTGATCGCTGGAATGTTAAGGTTATTTTATGTGGCAAAGATCTCACAAATATGATTAAATTAAGGATCTTGAGATAGGAAGATTATGTTGGGTTATCAGTGGGCCCTAAATGCAATCACACGTGTCCTTATAAGAGGGAGACAGAGGGAAGTCAGACACACAGGAGAGGAGGAAGCAATGTGACCATGAAGGCAGAAAATGGAGTGATGTGGCCATATGCCAAGGAATGTTGGCAGCCCCTAGAGGAGTAGAGGCAAGAAAGGGATTCTCCCCTACAGCTTCTGAAGGGAACACAGCCTGGCTGAATACTTGATTTTGGCTCAGAATCTGATTTTGGACTTCTGGCCTACAGAACTATGAGAAGATGAATTTCTGTTGTTTTGAGCCACCATGTTTGAGATCATGAGCCACAGTAGCCATTCGTAATTAAGAGAGGGATAAAGTCAGAGATATGGCGAATGAGAAAAAAGGAAGACAGTTTCATGTACCAGCCACTGACTTAATCTTACCAAAATGGTGTTTTATGCTTGTGACATTTAGCGATTTCTTCTGTCAGGAGAGTTTGAAAGATAGGCTTTGGGGTCAAGAACACTATGGTTAACTCAATAATTATTTCCTCCTGATATATTACCCATATTGGACAAAGCAGCAATTCCTCAAACCTCCAAAATGTGTCTCTTTGTGGCAACAGTGAGTCTGCACAAGACTTACCTTGAAATGCAAAGAAATATAAAACCATTCGTTGTGATGTTCACTGCACAGCTGTAAAATTTTCTATCGGTAACTGTGGTTCTTACCGAGTCCCCAGACCTCTAGAAGTTCTTGAGCTTTATTCAAAGGATTGGAGCTCTGAGCAAGAATTACATGTTAATTCTGGGCACCTGGGTGGCTCAGTGGGTTAAAGCCTCTGCCTTCGGCTCAGGTCATGATCTCAGGGTCCTGGGATCGAGGCCCACATCGGGCTTTCTGCTCAGCAGACAGCCTGCTTCCTCTTCTCTCTGCCTGCCTCTCTGCCTACTTGTGATCTCTCTGTGTCAAATAAATAAATAAAATCTTTAAAAAAGAATTATATGTTAATTCTTAGATATACCATAATTATTAGGTCCTCTGACTAGAAGATGTCTTATGGGATGATGGCAAAATGACTGTCTGGAACCCTGTAGGCTATGCTAAGGAGTCGGGATTTCATTCTAAATGTAGCGGGAAGCCATGGACGAGTTTGATGCAGGACAAGGACACATGACTGGAATTAGATTTAGGATGCTGCTCTGGCTGCCCCATGTGGGTGGATGGTAGTGGAGAGGTACACAACCCAGTGATGTAGGAACAGATAATGGTAGACTGGACTATGACAGTGAACATGAAAATGAGAGAGACTTAGGCACAGTGGAGACATACGGAAAAGCAGAATCCAGGTTAATACAATGAACTGGAGGGGAGAAGTAAGGGAAAGGGTAAATCAGTGATGACTCCTAGGGATCTTGCTTAAGTAAGTTAAAAGATGATAGCTGCAAAGTCCAAAATGGGGGTGGGGGGAGTTGTGTGGCTTGCTTATGGCAGGCGGAGGGGTGGAAATAAAGCTTCCAGTTTAGGAGATATGCTGACGAGTAACGGAATTAACAAGCAGGCAGTAGAATATGGGGATCTGGAGCCCAGAGAGTAGTTCTGGACCAGAAATTTTGAGTGTCAGCAGTGTAAAGATGATGGCATTTAAACAATGCTAGAAAAAAAGAAGCAAAAACTTAATTAGTAGCACAGGTAGGTAGGTTATTTGGAAATGAAATCGTCTTTCCCTCTCTTTCTCTCTCTCTCTCTCTCACACACACACACACACACACACACACACACACACAACCTGCCAGGGCTTAAGTGCAGGGCATGGGGAGTCTGCCTGTCTAACTGCAATCTAAGGGCTTTGGGAAGAAAATGAAATAATCAAAAGTGGACAAAGTTCTAGAATGAATTCAAAATTTGGGGAATAAAATTAAATGATCAAAGCTGAAGCAATTCTTACAAAAACGCCGTTATGATCCAATCATGTATACTGTTTTTAAGCTTTCACTTTGGGTACTTCACTTTAAAATGACACCATCTAGAGTATAGATGACAGACGACAGACTGTTAGATAGTTGAAATTTAAGATAAAATATGGCAAATACTTGGAGATTATAGCGATGTTGAAGATACGGATGAATGGATGGGTGGGTGGATGAGAGGATGGTTGGATGAACAAACAGACGGGGAGACTGATAGAGACAGATTTTAAAACACTATTTTATATTTGGCACATGGTGGATAATTTAGCGTCCAGCCAGAAAGGCTATCCAGAGGAAACCTGTGTTTGTTCATGATGTTTCGAGGAGTTGGGAAGGAGACAGGTCATATGATCAGGAGAATTATCTTCAGACTTAGTAATTCTCTATCAGATTTCAGGAAAGAAGATCTATCAGTAATCAAAAGAGTTGATTCCTAAAAGAGGAAGAGCTGCATTTTTCAGTATGTAAGAATCATACCTGAACACCCTTCTCCCCTGCCAGGGACCACAATCCAGTTTAGAATATTAGAAAATGTCATGACAGGCTTACTTGGGAGGTAAACTGTTTACAGTTGATTGTCTCCTCCAATATCATAAGCAAATAATTCCATCATGAAACTCGGGAAAAAATATGAAAATGCAGTTAAGAAAAGATCATAAAGTTTTTGTCCAAAGTCAAGAACACACCCACATGATGTGCAAAGTCTTCAACTCACCGAAGACATGACACAGCTGTTACATTCTGTGAACAGAATCCAACACTTCCAAGGTCAATGAACCCAATGAAGTTTAATTTTCACTCTGATCTTCTTCTATGAGGTTCTCTGGCCTCTTTTAATCTGAATGAAAATTAGCAAACTTCTTCAGCCATTTTTCCTTTCCTAGAGTTGTTGGTGAGCCTGGTATCTACAACCCAGGCAATTTTGCAGAAAACCACAGTTTAGATGGAAAATCACTTTGGGTTTCTGGCTCATCAGCAGTACTGCACATCTAATTAGCTCAACAATTGGTCCCTGTGATAAAATCAGCTAATTTTATGTTCAAATGGCTGCTCCGTGGTAAGCAATACTGTCACTCTCAACTCCAAGTATAAAGAAGTTGCTGAAGAAGCTGGTTACTAGGGGGTCACTGGGGGCAAACTAGTGAAGACTATTAAATTAGTAACCTAAGTCAATGCTATAGTTAGTGCATAGGGCATCCCACCAGGGCTCAAGATGAATTCCCATAATATAATGACAGGGTCAGAAATGCCAACTCTTAAAGGGGAAATTAGTGTATATAAAATGCATGAAATGAATCATCTCCAGAATCTCCTGCTCTTAGAAAGAAACCTATATGTTTGTGATAAGATTACAAGGTCCTGGACCTTAATCTAGTATTATTAAGAAGTGACTCTCCCTACATTAAAGAGCTCTGCGGTTTCCGGACTTTGTGCAAGGCTTCCGGAGGTAGGAAACCTAGGAAAGCCCATTCCACGAATCACCTCTTCAGCTTCCTCCCCTCCTCTCCTCACATGTTAAGGCAACTGGTGATATCTGAGACTCTCTCTACTTTGTGGCATCTATTACAAACATTATTAAGGTTTTTTTTTTAAGATAGATGCAAAAGCACTGATTAACTTGTTTATGATGTAAAAGCTACTTATATCACCTCTCACAGGCATTGTAAATTACTGATTTTTTTTTTTTGGTGTGTGTATTATCAATCATACCAATTGAATGGATGGTTAGACATTTTTACAACTTTTGAAAAAAGGAACACCTGAATGTATCTTTTTACACAAAGATACAAAGAGATGCACACATACCTCTATCTAAACATATCCATTATATCTGTACATGTATATAAATACAGTCAGAGATATATAAATGATTTCATTTATATAAGGGGCTTAAAATAGTAATTAGCATGTCATAAGCTCTCGGGCAGTTCTGGTGTCACTGCTCTATCAGCATCATCATTATTATATAGCTGCATATATATTACATGTAAACATATAAACTATACATGTATTGGTATATTACTCAGCAATCTGGTTACAGCAGGATGCCTGCTAAAAAATAAACGTGTCCTTTTCTTTCTCTGCTCTAGAAGGGGAGCCAGAAAGTCATTTAATTGTGGTAGATCCTTCTTGAGGCGCTGTAGTCAGTCGGGTGCCTGGATGGAGTGGGGCGCGGCGGGTCAAGGACCCCTTGTGGATGGTCACGTGTCCACCTCTCGGTGCACCAGCTTAGATTCTCTCAGCCTCACCGTTCTCTCCTCCAGCCCCCGGCCCCAATGCTCAGCTCTGTATGGACTCTGGTTAGCTTTATGCAAGTGCAGCCCTAACCTCGCACCCATGTCACGCACCTCCTGCCTCCTGCCACAGGGACACAGTCTCCTGAGTCTACACAGGTGCCATCCAGAAGCGAAGAGTGAACCCACAGTGAATGGCATCCATTAGACACGTGCTTTCCTTCTTCTCCCAGAATGACTGGTCATTTCAGAAGAACCAAACATCATTGATAGCACAGACCAAAGTATATTCATTCTGCCTCCTTTTTTTCCCATGCCCCTTGCCCCTGCCTCCTCCCTCTATGGTACCACACTCCCAAGTAAAGTCCTCACACACGAGCCTTTGCCATAGGCTCTGCTTTCCATGGGTCCTGGAATAAGATAAAAATGATAGCAGTCACCCCTGTGCAGGGGCGCAGTTAGCCCTACTGCTCACCAGGAAAGATGAAAAAAGGCGGCATTCTGTTCTTTGGTTCCTGAAAAGGAAAGTGACTTGCCCTCTCAGGATATGAATCTGCAAAAGGGGGAAGGAAACAGTGGTCCCTGGTGCTCACGGTGGGACAGTTCCCGACACAGATCTCCTCGGCAAAGACTGTATCAAGAATGGAAGACCCGTCTGTACTTGACTGAACTCAGCCAAGGGTTCCTATGAATGTGACTTTCAGCATTCAGCTCTTTCCAGTGGTGACTGAAAGGAAAACGACCTGACCTTCAAGCTGCATATCTACAGAAAAGAAAGCAGGGGAGTAGTTCCTGGTGCAGCACCTCTGAGGGCCACAAGGACTGTGCTCTATGGCATCCCCATGCTCTTGCAAGAAACCAAGACAAGAAAAGAAGGCTTGGAATCTTGAGTGTCCCAGCCAGGAAGGCCCACTAATATGCCTCGTGCCTCCTACAACATGGGTGCACACACCCCTTATGGGCTACTGTGCTGTCTGATCAGGTAGCCACTAGCTATATGTGGCTGTTTGAAGAGACAATTAAGTTAATTATAATAAAATAAACAAAACATTCAGTCCCTCTGTTGCATTAGCCACATTTCAATGTTCAGTGGCCAGAAGGTGGCCAGTGGCTACTACATTGGAAAGGGCAGAAGAGACCACTGCCATCATGGCAGAAAGCTGTATTGGAGGTGCCACTCTGGAGTCAGGACTCTGAGTTTTAGTCAGTTAGCCAGGAGACCAACACCGGACTTACCGCTCACCTATCAGGGGAATGGAGGGCCATTTTCATTTACGTGGTGAAATAAAAGAAACACAAGAGTATTTGTTCTCTGAGTTGGTAATAAAGCACTTATATGTGGTTACATTAACAATAATGGATATTTGGATGCTGGGGGCACAGGAGAAACTAATCTTTATGGAAGAAAAGATTTTACTTTCAAAAACCAAGCAATAATATGTATATGTATGTATGTATTTAATTCCCACATGCTTAGGTACAAAACACCAAAAAGTATTTGGATAGAACAACTATCTGGAGTATAAGATTAACGTTCCCCAAAACTATAAAAATAATGGAGAAATTATTAAAACAGTTAATTACATTTAATATCTAAATTTTAATTCCTCTGTGAATCAGTTACCTAAAATCAACATGGGTTCCACTCAACATGAACGGTTAAGAAACTACACTGGGATAGAAACCAAAAAATTAGGTATAAGTTAGCCTCTTCCTCATCAGATAGAAGACACCGACCTTTTGAACTTAAAATCCCCATTGTGAACACCAGAATATCATCTCCTTTGGTGATATTCTAGAGAGACATAGCCTTCTCCAATCTCTTAGCACAGCTCTTGGTACCTTAAGAGACTGGATCATAACACTAGGTAATTTACGTATAGCATTAATCACATGTCATTTTCAGTATTATTCATTACTCTCATTGCCTTTATAATTAAATGGAGTGAGATTAAACCAAAGAGAAGTGATTTTTATGTTCTTGCTTCTTGTTTGGGGCTAATGCACTACTGAGCCTAGCAGAATGTCTTGCCTAGTGTAGGCATTTTCCTACCCACCTCTCAAATGTTGGTGTTCCACACGTCCTGAGCCTTTTCTTCTAATCTCTTATCATTTTCCCAGTGGCTGTATCAGCAACTAGGACTTCATTTACCAAATATAACTCCCAATAATAAGGGCTACCATTTGTGGAGCACTAATTATGTGCTAGGCCCTGTGCCTTACAAGCATTAACCAAGTCGATAGTCACAACAACCCTGCCTGCAAGGAGGAAACAGCCCACGTCTCCTCCTAACAATCATCTAGATGGGGTCTCTTAAACCCCACATTCCCAGACTTAACTTACCTTTGCCACAAATCTGCCTTGGTTCCTCCATACCTTCATACAAAACATTGCAAGCCAGAAACATACAAATCACCCTGACCCCTCCTTCTCCTTTTTTCTCCACTTCCAGTAAATTCCAAGTTCTATAACTTTTACTTCCTAAATAACCCTTCATTCCATGCAGACTCCCATCCTTTCTTGCCCAGAGTTCTGTATCAGCTGTCCAACTCATCTCCTTAAATCTGGTCTTTTTTTCTGTAATCCCAGATCCAAGGGACAAGAAGAGAGGGCCTCTACTAGGATAGCCACAATTTTCTAATAAATTCATCCCAGAAGTAATATCCCACCACAACTGTCATTCATGGGGATTGAGACATTAAATCCAGCTCATACTCAAGGAGAGGGGTTTACACAAGGGCAGAGACCACTGAGAGCCAACCCAGAGGCTGCTTACTATCATCACCTAGGTAGATATCACAACCTTGGAGGAATGGGGTATGCTGAGATAGAGCTGATAGAATGCTCTATCAGCATTTCCTCTGGCCCTCTCTGCTTTTCAGAGATGAACTGCCCACGAACTTCATTTCCTGCTACTTTTAATCAGTAGATAACACTCTTGTCTTAGCTCCTCCTCACTGCCATCTCTGCCACCATGGAGGATAGGTGGAGAACCCATAGACTGCTGGGAACTATTATATATTAGACTTCTTCATAAATCTAAAATAGATCAGCATTATAGTAGCTACTGGCTCTATTGTTAGGCATAAATTTAAGTCAGGAAATATAAAGATAATTAAAATTTAAACATTATCACAAAGTTGTAAAAATTAAAGCAATGCAAGTTATTTTTAAAAGAACCAAAGCTCTATTGGAGACTTTTAAGTACAGTACAAGTTAATAGTAAAAATAATTATTTCATGCTATTATATCTAAATTTCTAAAAAGTATTTTTATTATAATTCAATCCACTGTTACTAGCAAGAGACAATGAGTATTCTGGGTTGAACTGTGTGCCAAAAAATATATAGGTTGGAATCCCAGCCCCCCAGCATCTCAGAATGTGAGCTTATTTGGAAATAGTGTCCTTATAGAGGTAATCAAGTTAAAATGTGGTCATTAGGCTGGACCATAAACTACTATGACTGGAGTTGTCACAACAGGGGGAAATTTGGACACAGAAACAGACAAGATAGAGGAAAGATGATGTAAAAAATATATAGAGTGAGAAGATAGCTATCTACAAGCCAAAGAGAGGGGCCTGGGCCAGAGCCTTCTGTGGCAAGCTTCAAAAGGAACCATGAGCCAAGAAGAGCCAGCACCTTGATTTTGAACTTCCAGCCTCCAGAAGCGTGAGAAAATGCATGTCTGTTGTTTAAGCCACCAGTCTGTGGCACTTTGTTATGTCAGCCTGAACAAACTGTTATGGAAAGAAGAATGGAAAAAAAATGAGATTTTGCAAGAGAGAGAGGCAGAGAGAAATAGAAAAGACTATATTCAAGATACAAATCCATCTGGATGAGATGATTTTCATAAGAAACACACAAGGGCCTACTCCTAAAATCTCATTTAGCATATTATTGAGCAGAAGTTGACAGATACTTCCAAAAACTGTATAAATGGACACAGTGCCAGGTGAAAACAACCAGATTTTCCCTCTACAGGTAGGGTCTGACCTGGTAGAGGCCAATAGTGGGAGTCCGGGAGCAAGAGGGGACCCTACCTTCTGGTAGTCTTCTTTGGACCTTTGGGCCACCTCCATGTGCTCAGTAGAGGTTGGATAGATGGCTGAGCGGTACTGAGTGCCGTGGTCATTGCCTTGGCGCATGCCTGGGAGAGTGGAAAGCAGGAAGATTATTGGAGTGGCCCAGGAGACAAGGCCATCGTCACAAGTTTTCTGATTCATATGCTCCTAAGTTGCTTGGTGGTGGTGGTGGTGGTTGTTGTTGTTGTTTCGATTCAAGTATGGTTGAAACACAATGTTACATTAGTTTCAGTTATACAACTTAGTGATATGACAAGTCTTACCTTACACTACACGCACCACAAGTATACCTACCATCTGTCACCATACAACGCTATTATAACACCTTTGACTATATTCCCTATGTTGTGCATTTTATTCCTGTGACTTAATCATTCCATAACTGGGAACTTGTACCTCCAACTTTTCTTACTCTTTTTCACCCATCCCCCACAACCCTTCCCTTCTGGTAATCATCAATTTGTTCTCTGTATTTATGGGTCCGTTTCTACATTTTGTTAGTTAGTCTGTTTTTTTTAGATTTCACAAATATGCAAACTTGTTTTTCTCTGTTTTACTTATTTCACTTAGTATAATATCCTCTAGGTCTATCCATGTTGTCACAAATGGCAAGATTTCATTCTTTTTTATGGCTGAGTAATATTCTCCTGTGTGTATATATACACACATACACACCACATCTCCTTTTTCCATTCATCCATCAATGGACATTTAACATTGCTTCCATCTCTTGGCTACTATGGATAATGCTGCAATAAACACAGGGGTGCATATATTGCTAAATGCTGATTTTAATTTCATGTTCACACCACTCTCCTTAAATAAGCATAAAATATATCTGTTTTGTTTTGCTTATTTTAATTATAACAGACACGTTTGAACTTAGGTAAATTTATCATAGGTCTTAGACCATAGTAGATGCTCTGTAAATACGTATTTTTCTATGCAGGTATTTAAATCATAATCTACTCCAGTTTTCACTTGTAAAGCACTGGATGGTGCATTATTTCTTTGGATCTTAATGAGACACTCTGAGTGGCAGGTACTGTGGTCCCTCACCTAGCAAATAAGGAGATGGGATCATGTATGTGTAAGCACCTAGCATATGGCTTGGCACAGAGGAGGTGCCTATAAATGACTAAATAATGATATTCAGTGAGTTTGAAGAGCTTGCCTAAGGTCATCCACCTAATTAAGGGAAAACACGAACCTTAAAGCTAGCCCAGGCCATTCTCCACCCCGCCACAGCTGCTAAAGTATAGATCCCAATCAATTTCTAGCTGAATAATTCTGTCCTCAAAGTTAAACAGCCACAGGCTCTATATGGATCTCCTATAGATCTCCATGCTGTGGTCAAATGCAGCTCACATGCATTTACTGCATCATTCAAGAATCAACTTCCGTTTTAACAAGTGCCTCAAGACTCCTCCAACAGAAGATTTAGTCTTCCAGAAAGGACAGCTTTGTATTTTCAGATGTTAATGTCCATGTGAAATTACCTGGGGATGTTGTTAAAATGTAGATTCTGGTTCAGTAAGTCTGGGGTGAGCCCCAGTGAGAATCTGCATTTCTAAGCTGCCCATGAGTGCTACTGACCTCCAGAAGGCACTTTGAATAGCCAGGGTTTGGAGTCTGCTCAGGTATTTTCCAGGTGCTTTAGAATCTATCAGCAACACTTTTAATTCTAATAATGCAGTAAGGAAAACCTGAATCTTCCAAACTAATGTTCTGAGATACCCAATGTACAACATTCCTGCCACCTCCAGCCCCATCCCCCCAAAAGGCACACACTTTTTGCTGAACTCCTCCTATTCAAGACTTGGTCCAAGAATCTTCACTCTATAAAACCTACACTGAGTGCTCCTTATAGCTGCAACAATCACTGACCCCTTTGGGAAGGTCTCTCTCTTAGAGATTTTATTGTACGGAATTGTTATTATGTGGTTGCCCCTCCTCCTCATCTGCCAGCCTTCCAGAGGGCACAGCCTTACAGCCATGGGACCCAGTATAGCATCAGACAGATGGGTATCCTTCCACCATATTTGTTGCAAGAAGAACATATGAGTCTATATCTCAAATCGATCAAAGTGCTTTCTACTTTTAAACGAAAATGTAAATTCAAGTGTAAATAAAATAATCTTTCTTAAGAGACCTAGGAAAACGCTACCAGTGAGCTAATATGTTTGGCTAGTAGAGGGAAGTGCAGTAGCTAAAGACACCAAAGATTCACTATGGCATTTAATGAATTGAAAGTTAGAATTCATGACCAAGACTAGAGGCTAAACATAGAGGTTTAAATAATAACAAACTAGTAGGATTTAGGGCCAAGTCACGGGCTATCTATGGTGTGTACATGTGTTCTTGTGCATACAATGAAGGGGTGTTTTTGGAACCTACTTGTTCAATGCTGGTTTTAATTTCATGTTCACACCACTAGGAATTGCATTTTCTCACCTTCAGAGTCCCATCTCCACCTTGACACACAAAGGTCACATGGGGACCAGAAACTACTTAGTGGCTCAAACAGTCAGTATCAATGACACCAAAATATTAACTTAGTAATATATAACAAAAATAAACCAGCCATGTCTCCAATAAGTACTCTATAATATACCAAATTAGCACTGCATAATACCAAAATATCTATTTCATTTCTGTATAAGTTATATATATTCACTCAAGTTCAAAATATTATAACATACAATATGTATTACTATAGCACAAATATTATTTATAGTATATACTATACAGGGATTGATATATAGTATTATTTATTAAGCACTTAATATGTACCAAGTACTTCTCCAGGTGCTAAGGATACAGTAATGAATAAAAGCAAACCCTACCTTCACAGAGCTCACATTTCAGGGTAATTTAAGAAACTGGGGAAATATACATTCCAGAATGGCACTTTGGCAATAATTTTTTTCTTTACCTTCTTCAATATTCCCTCCTTCACTTCAAAATAGGGCTTTTCTTGAGTCACTTTGTTTAGTGTCATTGTTCCCTCTGAAAATATTCTCTAAAAGATACATCCCAAAGATTGCTGGGCGGCTGATTTCCAGGAAAATGGGACCCATCTCCATCTGGTACAAGATGCAGAACAGTAGGGTCTCTGTGAGGAGCTGCTTATACCTATTCAAGTTCCCTTTCTTTTGGAAGATCAACGAGTATGTGAGTTAAAGAGAACATGCAGGTGTCACTCATATCTCGCAATCAATGTTGCTAAGATCTATATGCCTTGCACAGAAGACAGTAACTATCTGTGTTTGGATGAAGGTCCTCGACTTATCATAGGATTATAAGAAATTGCTGCTTATGAGTAAAAACTGACTTTTTAGCAAACAAGATGAGAATAATTATAAATCATTCCAAGGAAACTGTATAATAGTGGGTTCTTCTACTGATCATATTTTCACAAGTAGTCTGGTAGAAGAGTATGCGACGAGACCTTCAGATTCACATCCACATTCAGAGCCTCTCTTGTGGTGACACGATGACCTAAGGCATAGAAATATCTGGAAGGTTTCACATAATTGTGTGGTTGGGCAGAAAAGATACAAATGACTGTCATTTCTAGGCAAGTATGTAAGGCAATGTATTCCTATAAAAAACAATCCCTGATTCTTTATGTAATTGTGGGTTATACTACTACTACAATCCAGGATGGGGATTTATGAACCCTCCCCTAAAGCCATGGTTCCCTTGAATTAAATTCTAACTTGATCATGTGCTAATTGTAATACTACAATACTGATAGGGCTGCTGTCACTGTTGTCACTGTCTTCTTTATACAGACTTGGGCTGTCCCCAACTCACCCTGGACAGCTATAAAGAGGAGTAACATAGTGGGCATTATCCACAGCTCTGTCCC
Source organism: Spilogale gracilis (assembly GCA_004023965.1). Lineage (NCBI taxonomy): Eukaryota > Metazoa > Chordata > Mammalia > Carnivora > Mephitidae > Spilogale > Spilogale gracilis. The sequence continues at coordinate 53,847 of PITA01004872.1, read as the reverse complement.
AGACTCCTTGTACTTTTCCCCTGCCCCAACCCAAACTGACTATTCATCAATTGGAAAGATGGAAATTATTCATACAGTTATAGCCACCATCTTCAAGTCTTACAGATTTGAATTTACAGCCTTGGCCTTCTGATCCCAAAACTTCTTGGATTTTCTAACAAAACTGACAGAGTCTCATGTCAGAACCAATACACACTCTCTTCCCAGGCACTCTAGCTAACCCTCTGCCTGGCTGGAAGGAAGAGAAGAAAATGTTCAAGAGATACAGTAGGGGATAGAGAGAAAACATCAAAGCCTTTATTCAGATATCCTTAAATTTTGAGTGACACTGGATAAGGCATTAACCCTCTGGTATATTCATGAATAACAATGTTAATTTGATTGAATTCTTTTCCATCAAAATTCACCCCAAGGAGAAGGTATTAATATCTTAAAACAAAACCATACATACATTTCCACCTACTTGTGTATATGTTTAGTTGATTCCAATACATGTATCTTTTGGTTAACTGATGAAGAAGCTTAGTAAGTGGATGGGAGCTTGAAATTTAGAAACAGATGGTTCACTGGGAAATATGATTTGATGCTCAACAGATTGAAAAACCAATGGAACTATGGATTTTCTGTTCTCGTTATTTTTAATACATTGCATTTACAGATGTTTAGCATCATTAAACTTTTCACAATTTCTTTCAACCTCCATTGGTTTATGTTATGAACGCAAAATAGTAATTCACATGAGAGGAAAACATGTTCACTAAATCCCTTATCAGAAGCCTCATACTCGGGTGCCTGGGTGGCTCAGTTGGTTAAGCATCTGCCTTCTGCTCAGGTCATGATCCCAGGGTCCTGGGATCAAGCCCCGCATAGGGCACCTTGCTCAATGGGGAGTCTGCTTCTCTCTCTGTCTCTTTTGCTTCCCCCATGATTGTGCTCTCTGTCAATAAATAAATAAAATGTTTTTTTTTTTTAAAAAGAAGAAGCCTCGTACTCAGAGCTACAAGATCTTGTTTACAAGTCTGACTCTGTCACTGACATGCTTTATGTAAATTACTTAATTTCCAAGCTTCAAACCTCATTCGTGAAATAAGGATTCTAAGGACCTAAACTATAAGCTTGTTGTGAGGAGTAAATGAGATGAAACTTGTAATGCACTTTGTTGATCATAAAAAATTATGTGGGTGTTAAGTACTTTAAACAACTTTTAATAATCTTGGAATGCTTTAGAATAACCTGTTTGAAATAAAAATAACAAATGATGTCATACAAGATACTCTAGGTACAAAACATTTCATCCCCTGAAGAACAGTAAATAATATTCTTCTCTCAGATGCCCACACAGCACAGTCACATAGAAGATCCAAAGAGAGAATCAAAATCTATTTTATGTGTGTAGAAATGTACTAGTTTTTACCTCTCTATTACATTTTTAGCAGAATTATCTTCTCAATAGAAATTTAACTCCGCCAATCTCTAGCTCAGTTCTCTATTTCAATGGAAAACAAACCCAAGAAAGAGAAAAACTCTTTGAGTGAATTTTTTGACATCTGCCCCTACCGATGAAGGGCTTTCCAAAGCAATGTCTCATTCTTGATCTCTAATCTGAAGTTTGGAAAATCATGCCTTTTGACATTAATCCCAAGAAAGAGCCTGGAAGTCAGTGGTCAAACCCATCGAAAATAAATGAAATATTTGACTATTATACCTGATCTAAACACCCTTTATAATGCTTTGTTAAAAAGAGGGCAAAACTAACCAAAGTCGCATTGTGAAAGACAGAAAAATGTCACCAACAGACGGAGAACCCCTACTTGTCTTTCCTTCTTCCACAAATAAATACATTCCCTCTAGCATAAAGTATTCACAGAGTTCCAGCTGTGTACTCAGCACTGTTAATTATAAGCCTTGATCCCAAAAGCAAGCCTGGAAAAGGGAAAAAGGGAAAGGGATGAGCTTGACCTTATACTTCACGGTACTAGGTTTTTGCCAAAACTTCCCCTCACATTATAGAGAGCTGTGATTAATTGTCAAATTAACCCTGTGACGTTGATATTCTCAACCTTCTTTGACACAAAGGAAGCTGTGAATCAGAGACATTAAGTGACCTTCCTGATGCCACAGAGCTGGTAAATGGCTGTACTATGATTTAAAACTAGATCCAGCTGACACCAAAATTGATGCACAACAAGTTAGAGCAAAATAATCAAAGATAATGGAACAATGTGCTCTGTAGGTGGTTCATCTGGAAAGGAGCATCACCCCCTAAAGTCCAGAAATAAGAACAAGTTTGGTAAGTGCTGAGGACTGTGAAGAGACAGAGCTGGCTTCTGCCTAGGGGTCTAAAAGGAAATGAAGCTGGTTGGTTGAGCACGAGGCCACAGAGGAATCTTGACAGGACATCCCAAGGACTAGATATGTCTGGAAACATGAGTCTCAAGGAAGCCACAGAAGTCCATGGAACCCTGAGCAAGCATAACCTTCAAAAATCCAAAACTCTCTTTCATACAGATTCAGTAAGTGTTGCAAAGTTCACTGTGCCCTCCACTTGGCTTTGGAAAAACTGAAAGGATAAATTACTGACACTATTTGGTTGTTTTCGTGTTCCAGGAAAGCAAGCAATGAGCCTGCCGTAGTGGGTGAAATGAAAATAACTGGCTGAGAAACATCTTATGATGAACATTCTCCCATAGCACTTTCTAAACTAAGTAATAAGGACTGGGCTTTGGGGCCTTCTTGAAGAGGACTGCCCTTTTGGCATCTACCAACTGCAATTTTTCCATCCACCTTCTTCAAATAAGATTTGAAAGGGACAAACCATCCTGAGACTATTCTAAAATTTCTCTTTCTTTCTCCCTCACCTCTCTGTCTCCCAGCAGAGCCACAGAAAATACTGGAAAACAAAGAAATGCTTAATCTATAATGGAACAGAAAAAACAAAAGTTCTCATCTGCTCAATGGGCCTTCTAAACCTTAGCTCATTTTTGGCTACTAGCCCTGTTCTAGAGATGAAAAATATGCTTGAGCATGTGAATTTTAAAGGTAAATTCATACTACAACTTGTTTTAAGGTGATTACTTTAAGAAATTCCAGAACTCAGCAGCTGACAGTGAACATCAGGGCAAAGAAGGACACATTTTAAGAGCCTGCAATTACTGTGTCAGGGAACTTCAAAGGAGTAAAAATTTCATTAGAGGCTCTTTGTATTGGTAGCATAGACAGGGTGAATCCAGGAAGAATCCATATTCTTCTCTTCTATAGACCGTTGCTGGTTTTGTCATGAGACAGTTCTGAATTCTAATTTAAGTTCCCCTGTTAACTAACTGTGTAACCTCAGCCAAGTTATTAGACCCATCTATGCTTCAATATCTTCATTTGGAAAAATAGGGGTGATGGTGCATATGTAGTTTTATCTTGCACAGAGGCTCAGTAAACATAGCTCCTCCAACTCCTTGTGACGTCTAACGCAGAAATTCAAGGAAGAGACTTTTTCAACATATTTCTTAAGAATTCAAAAATTTCTGGGTGCCTGGGTGGCTCAGTGGGTTAGAGCCTCTGCCTTCAGCTCAGGTCATGATCTCAGGGTGCTGGGATCAAGGCGGGCCTCTCTGCTCAGCAGGGAGCCTGCTTCCTCCTCTCTCTCTGCCTGCCTATGATCTCTCTCTCTGTCAAATAAATAAATAAAAACCTTAAAAAAGAATTCAAAAATTTCTCAGTCAGTAAAGAGTTGTTAAGCATCTACCTCAGTCGAGGAATCTTGCTAGGACTTCGGCTAAAACACACTCCAAAGAACCTGAGCTCAGTCTCACAAAATTTCTACAATGTATATCAAACAGATAAGCATGCAAAGAAGCAAGATGTGCTTGTTAAGAATGAAGAGAGATCCATCTAGAATCCATGCCTCTTAAGCACTCTGGCCTCAGTGACAATCAAGGATTTGGGTCAGATCCTTTTAAAACCAGTTTTATTGAGGTAAAATTGATATACAATAAATGGTATGCATTTAAAGTATATAATTTGATCAGTTTTGACATGTATACACACAATGAAACCATCGCCACAATCAAGGTAATAAACACCTCCAAAATATTCCTGAGGTCCATTTTAAATCTATCTTTCTCGTAACTCTCAGTCACTACCCTAAAGCCTCAGGCAAACTCTGACCTATATTTTATCATTCATTTAGATTCATTCACATTTTCTAGAATTTTATACAACTGCAATCACATAGCATGTACTATTTTTTGGTAACTCAACTATGTTTTATAAGTTCAGTAGTTCCTTCTTTTTATTGCTGAGCCATGTTCCGTTTACTGGATATCCCACAATTTACTCTTGACCTATTGATGGACAGTTTGGTTCTTTCCGGTCTTGGGCTATTAAAATAAAGCTAGTATAAATATTCATGTACAAGTATTTGTATGTACATATGTCTTCATTTCTTCTGGATAAATACCTGGGAGTGTAGTAGCTGGTACATTTTTGTTTAAGATTGTCAAACTTTTTCCAAAGTGGTTGTAATATTTTTTTGTTACTTAAATTTTTTTCAGTGTTCCAAGATTCATTGCCCATTCCCCACACCCAGTGCTCCATGCAATAGGTGCCCCCAGTACCCACCACCAGGGTCTCCCATCCCCCCACCCCCTTCCCTCCAAGTCCCTCAGTTTGTTTCTGTGTCCAAAGTCTCTCTTGTTTTGTTTCTCTCCCTGAATTACCCTACTTCCCATTTACTTTCCTTCTCCTACTGTCTTCTAAATTACCCCTTATGCACCGCAAGTAAGTGAAACCATGTGATACTTGACTTTCTCTACTTGGCTTATTTCACTCAGCATCATCTCTTCCAATCCAGTCCATGTTGCTACAAAAGTTGGATATTCATCCTTTCTGATGGAGGCGTAGTACTCCATTATATATATGTACCACATCTTCTTTATCCATTCTATATTACCTGCTAGCAATGTAGGAGAACACCAGTTGTCTTATAGCCACACAAATACTTGGTATGGTGAGTCCTTTTAATTTTAGCCATTTGAATATATGTGTAGTAGTAGCTCATTGCGGTTTTAATTTGAATTTCTTAATGCCTCATGATGTTGAGGATTTTTCATGTGATAATTTGCTATCTGTACATCTCTGGTAAACCATTCAAATATTTTTTATATCTTTAAATTGCATTGTTTTCATATGGTTGAATTTTGAGTTTTTTATAGATTCTTGATACAAGTATCTGAACAAATATATCATTGGAAACTGCTTTCTCTCAGTCTGTGGTTTATCTTTAATTCTCTTGGTGACTTTCAAAGAGCATGAATGAATTTTGATGGAATCGAAATTATCAATGGTTTCTTTTATAGATCATGTTCTTGGTGTTGTACCTAAAATCTTTATCTAACCCAAATCATGAATATTTTTTTTTATACTTACCTCTAGAAGTTCTATAGTTTTAGGTTTTAAGATTAGAGCTATGATTCCTTTTACATTTTGTATGTGGTGTGAGGTACAGATCAAAGTTGTTTTGGTCTTCTTGTTGTTATTGCTGTTGTATTCTTTTGTTGTTGCTTTTTTGCATAAGGATATACAATTGTCCCAGCATCATTATGGGAAAGATTATCCTTTCTCCACTTTACAGTCTTTCCTCCAAGACTGTCCTATGTTTGCAAAGCACTGTATTTCTATATATCTTATCACCCTCAATATACACTTATTATTTTGGCTTTAAACAGTAGATTATCTTTTAGAGAGATTTAAATCTTTAAAAGTCTTTATATTTAGTTAAAATGTAGTCAGCATTGTTGACACTCTTTTCTTTTTTTTTTAAGATTTTATTTATTTATTTGACACAGAGAGAGAGAGAGCACAAGTAGGCAGAGAAGCAGGCAGAGAAAGAGGAGGAAGCAGGCTCCCCATTGAGCAGAGAGCCGGACGTGGGTCTTGATCCCAGGACCCTGAGATCATACCTGAGCCGAAGGTAGAGGCTTTAACCCACTGAACCACCCAGGCACCTGACACTCTTTTTTCCTTTGTGTAGGTCCGTATTTATAGCTGGTATCACCTCCTTTATGCTTGAAGAACTTCCTTTCACACTTCTGTCTAGTTCAGGTCTGCCAGTGATAAATTTATTCAGCTTTTGTACATATGAAAAAGTATTTCTCCTTCAATTTTGAAAGATATTTTCACCAGGCAAAGAATTCTAGTATAACAATTCTTTTTTTCCTTTCAGTACTTAAAGATATTACTCCACTCTCTCCCACTTGCCATTGTTCCTGATGAGAAATCTGCCATCTTCTGTATCTTTGTTCCTCTATGAAATATATCTTTGTTCTGTGGCTACTTTTAAGATTTTCTCTTTATCACTGATTTAATGATTTGATTAGCATGTGTCATGATGTAATTTCCTTCATGTTTCCTGTGTTTGATGTTCATTTACCTTTTAATATCTGCAGTTTTACAGTTTTTATCAAATTTGGGATTTTTTTTCTGACATTCAAATTCTTTTTATCTCAGACACTATAATTTTCATCTCTTGAAGTTAAGTTAGGTCTTTTTTAAAAATATATTTTATTTATTTAAGAGAGAGAGGGATCATGGAGAAAGGAGCAAAGAGGTAGGGAGAGGGTACAAGCAGACTCCATGCTGAGTGTGGGGCCCAACACAGGGCTCAATCCCATGACCCTGAGATCATGACTTCAGACAAAATCAAGAGTAGGTCACTTAACTGACTGAGCCACCCACGGACCCTGGGTTGGGTCTTTTTTTTTATATATATATCACCCATCCTTCTTTTTTAACATGTTCAATCTTTCCTGTTACTTTTTAAAAAAATATTTATTTATTTATTTATTTGATGGAGAGAAACACAGAGAGAGAGGGAACACAAACAGGGGAAGTGAGAGAGGGAGAAGCAGGCTTCCCACTGAGCAGGGAGCCCGATGTGGGACTAGATCCCGGGTCTCCGGGATCATGACCCGAGCGGAAGGCAGTCGCTTAACCAACTGAGCCACCCAGGCACCCCTTTCCTGTTACTTCTTTTTTTTTTTTTTAAGGATTTTATTTATTTAACAGAGAGAAACACAGCCAGAGAGGGAACACAAGCAGAGGAACTGAGAGAGGGAGAAGCAGACCTCCCGCCGAGCGGGAAGCCCCATGTGGGACTCGATCTCGGGTCTCCAGGATCATGACCTGAGCTGACGGCAGTTGCTTAACCAACTGAGCCACCCAGGCACCCCTTTCCTGTTACTTCTTAAACATAATGAATACAGTTTTAATTAGTTTCATTCTTATTGCTGGTGGCATCATTTATGTCAAGTTTGGGTCATTTTGCATTGATTGATTTTTCTCACTATAGATAGTATTTTCCTGTTTGCTTGAATGCCTGATTAGCATTAATGAATGCCAAAAAATTTGTGAATTTTACCTTGCTGGGTACTACATATTTTGTAACCCTATATATACGCTCATATTCTTTGTTATGAAATGAGGTTAGTTACTTGGCAAAAGTATCCTTGAACTTGGGGTAAGATGGTGAAGTAGGAGGATCTAAGTTCATGTCATCCCACATATACAACTAAAAAAATACACCAGTATAAGCAACCCAGAAAACCAACTAAGGACTGACAGAACAGACCGCACAACTAAATGTAAAGTGGTTATACTGAAGAGGATGGGAAGGGCAGAGATGTGGTGGGAAGCAAAAGGAACCAGGCCATCTGTGGGGCAATGAGGGGGTGCCAGGAGCCTTGGGCAAGGAATGGGGAGAGAAATAGACTTTCATACCAATGAGCCATGCAGGGAAGATGAGGCCCCATAACATTTAGCTTTAAAAATTAGAACGGTTGAATTCCATGAGTTCTTAAAACCAGTAGGACTTAAAGCTGAGAATTTTAAAAAATCAGCAGACTAGGCTCTGGGAGAGCTGGGAAGGTCTGGGTCCCTGCCCTTAAAGAGACAGCATGACAAACAGATACAGAGTAGAAGCAACAGTTTGAAAAACACCTGTGGCATACAGGAGGGAGGATTATTTGCTAATCTCAGAGTGTGTCCCAGAGGGGCAGTGTTCACTGAAGGAATTCTCTAGGAACAAAGGAGCTGGCAGGTGCCATCTGCCTCCTCTGCCCCCACCCCCAGTATAAACATATAGCCACCTGTGGGAACTGGCATGGTACCAACATTCACTACCTACCTTGCTTTCACCAATCCCTATGCCAACCCTTCCTATCCCCACAGCTTCCACAATCTTCAGATCTGCAGATCTGCCCTTTCCAGTCATGCTTGCCTCCGTCCAAGCACTGCAGGTTCCCTCCCTGCAGAAGACAGTCACACCTTATTAAAATTATGCACCCAGCCCATGCATGCTTTGAAGATCTGCCCTGGACAGTCCTGGTTCTGGCAGGGTGGCAGCAGCAGGACTCATTTCACAAGCAGACCAGCATACATATTGTTCAAACTGAACCCCACCCCAGCCACCCCATCTCAGCAGTGGCAGAAGTAGTACGTCCCCCTTTGCTGGCATGCAAACTTTGTGAGCACCACTCAACCCACTCTTCTTTAATCCACTCTTGGTCAGAGCCCATTCAAACAAGGTTACAAGGCTAGCAGTGGCAAGAAGCCCCAAAAGGGTCTGGCATCATTCCAAAGTGGCTATGGCCCTGTGGTGAGTGGAAGATAACCACACAGCAATCAGACATTGCAGACAGTTGATGTGATTTCAGGGTTCACCCACTAACAAGAACTTCTCAGGGGACAACACAAGGAAAGCAACCTGCAGTTTGGTGCTCTTACATCTCTGGCAAATGTCTGGTCTGATTCAACACAAGCCCAAGGCAACCCCAGACTGGTCCACGAATACCACAGGGATCAAACACTGACCACAAAAGGCAAAGAGAGCCACTGAAAACAAATGGGCTGAAGGAAAAAAGAAGCCAAGACACAACAGCAGGCTACACACAATACACCTACAAGACACCCCTGAGGTGCCAGATTCCAGTGAAAGGAAGCACTATACTCAAGGAAGTATAGGACCTCTTCATAAGGCCATTACTTTCAAAACCAGAAGACGTAACTGATTCTCCTAACACACAGCAAGGGACTCAAGTTAGACAAAATGAGGAGACAGAGGACTATGCTCCAAATGAAAAAAACAGGACAAAACCACAGCAAGAGACCTAAGATAAACAGATATAAGTAACATGCCTGATAGAGAATCTAAAGTAATGATCATAAAGATACTCACTGGCCTTGAAAAAAGAGTGAAGGACATCAGTGAGACCCTTAATATAGAGATAAAAAGACATCAGAAATGAGTAACACAATAAATGAAATTAAAAATACACAAGATGGAATAAATAGCAGGCTAGAAGAAGCAGAAGAATGAATTAGTGACCTGGAGCAGAAGAATGAATGAATGGAAAGCAATCAAGCTGAGCAGGTGAGAGAAAAAATCTGTACAAAATTGATAATAGACTTAGGGAACTCAGCACCTCCATCAAGCATAATAACATTCATATTACAGGGATCCCACATGAAGGAGAGAAAAAGAGAACAGAAATTTTCTTTGAAGAAATAACAATGGAAAAATTCCCATATCTGGGGAAGGAAACATAAATGTAGATCCAAGAAGCACAGAGATTCCCCCAACAAAATCAACCCAACAAGGTCCACACCAAGATACATAGTAATTAAAATGGCAAAAAGAAGTGATAAAGAGAGAATTTTAAAAGCAGCAAAAGAAAAAGAGACAGTTACAAGGAAAACCCCATAAGGCTATCAGCAGATTTTTCAGCAGAAACTGCAGGCCAGAAGAAAGTGGTAGGATATATTTGAAATGCTGAAAGGGGAAAATCTGCAACCAAGAAAACTCCATCCAGCAAGCCTATCATTCAGAATAAGGAGCGATAAAGAGTTTCCCAAACAAATAAAAGGTAAAAGAGTCCAGGGCCACTAAACCAGCCCTACAACAAATGTTGAAGGGATTCTTTGAGTGGAAAGGAAAGACCATAAAGTAAGAGTAAGAAAAGTAAGAAGCACAAAAGCAATAAAAATAAATGTATCTATAAAATCAATCAAGGGACACACAAAATAAAAGTGTGTAAAAAATGACACCATATATCTAAAATGTGGTAGGGAGAGGAGTAAACAATGGGTTCAAACTTAAATAACCATCAGCTAAATGCAGACTGTTATAGGCAAAGGATGTTATATACAAACCTAATGGCAACTACAAATCAAAAGCCAGTAATAGATATGCAAAAAATGAAAGAAATCCAGTATATCACTAAAGAAAGTCAATAAAATGTGATAGAAGAGAGCAAGAGAAGGAAGGATCAGAAAAGAGCTACAAAAGCAACCAAAACACAAATAACAAAATGGCAATAAATACCTACCTATTGATAATTACTTGAATGTAAACAGACTAAATGCTCCACAATTAAAAGATATAGGTTGATGGAATGGATAAAAACAAAACCCATCTATATGCTGCCTATAAGAGACTCTTTTCAAATTGAAAGACTTATACAAATTGAAAGTGAGGGGACAGAGAAATATTTATCATGCAAGTAGATATGAAAAGAAAGCCAGGACAGCAATACTTGTATCAGACAAAATCCACTTTAAAACAAATTGCATGGATCACTGGATGTGGGGCATAAACAATGAACGTTAGAACACTAATAAAATAAAATAAATTATTATACAAAAAAAGAAAAAATTTAAAAAACCAAAGAGTGTAACAAGAAACAAAGAACACTATATAATAATAAAGGGGATAATATAAAAGAAGACAATAATTGCAAATATTGATTCATCCAACATGGGGGTATCCAAATGTAAAAACACTGATGAAAGAAATTCAAGACAACATAAAGAAATAGAAAGGTATTCTATGCTAATGGGTTGGAAGAACAAATATTGTTAAAATGTCTATACTCACCAAAGCAATCTACAGATTTAATGCCATATTTATTGAAACATCGATAGCATTTTTCACAGAACTAGAACAAATAATTCTAAAATTTGTATGGAACCACAAAAGATCTCAAATAGCCAAAGCAGTCTTGAGAAAGGAAGAAAACTGGAGGTATTACAACTCCAGATTTCAAGTTATATTACAAACTGGTAGTAATTAAGGCAGTATAGTACTGGCATGAAAAGAGACACACAGATCAATACAACAGAAAGAAAATCCAGAAATAAACCCACAATTATATGGTCAAATAATCTTCAACAAAGCAGGAAAGACTACGCAATGCGAAAAACACAGTCTCTTCAACAAATGTTATTGGAAAAAACTGGACAACTATATGCAAAAAAAAAAATGAAATTGGACGACCATACACAAAAATAAACTCAAAAGGGATTAAGGACCTAAACGTGAGGCCTGAAACCATAAAAATCCTAGAAGATAGCACAGGCAGTAATCTCTCTGACATCGGCCATAACATCTTCATGGATTTGTCTCCCGAGGCAAGGTAAACAAAAGCAAAAATAAACTATTGAGACTGCTTCAGAATAAAATCTTCTGTATAGCAAAGGAAACAACATACAAAACTAAAAGACAACGTACTGAATGAGAGAAGATATTTGCAAATGACATAGCTAATAAAGGATTATTATCTAAAATATATAAAGAATTTCTAAAAATCAACACCAAAAAAAAATCTAATTTAAAAATGGGGAGAAGACATGAACAGCCAAAGATATATGAAAAGATGCCTAACGTCACTCATCATCGAGGAAATGCAAATCAAAATCACCATTAGATATCACCTCACCCTTGTCAGACTGGCTAAAATTTAAAAATTCAAGAACGAAAAAAGAATTGGTGAGGATGCAGAGAAAAAGGAACTCTTGTGCATTATTGGTGAGAATACAAACTGGTTCAGTAACTGTGGAGGACAATATATAGGTTTCTGAAAATTTTAAAAATAAAACTACTGTAAGATCCAGTAACACACAACTGGATATTTAGCTGAAGAATACGAAAATATTAAATCAAAGGGATATATGCACCCCTATTTATTGAAGCATTATTTGCAATAGACAAATTATTTAAAAGCAGCCCAAGTGTCCATCTATAGATGAACAGATAAAGAAGATGTGGTATTCATACACAGTAGGATATTATTTAGCCAGAAAAAAGAACGAAATCTTGCCATTTGCAACAACAACATGGATGGAGCAGACAGCATAATGCTAAGTGAAATAAGTCATAGAAAGACAAATACCTTATGATTTTGCTCATATGTGAAATTTAAGAAACAAAACAAACAAAAAAAAATAAGAGAGACAAACCAAAACACAGACTCTTTATAGGGAACAAAGAGATGGTTACCAGAGGGGAGAGGTGGGTGGAGAGAATGGGTGAAGGAGGTGAAGGGGATCAAGAGTACATTTATCTTAATGAGTACTGAGTAATATATCAAACTGTTGAATCAGTATATTGTATACTTGAAACTGATATAACACTGTATGTTAACTGTACTTGAATTAAAATTTTAAAACTAAAAAAAAGTAGCACATCCTTTTGGTTCTTACTTTCAATCACTTATTTTGAACCGAAGAAGCTTTTAATCTAGGTTAATTTTCCTACTAATGAGGTAACCCTTTCTGAGTACTTTATCTGATGGCCAACGAATTTTTAAATGTGCCACTCTGGTTAGTGAAAAAGGGCAAGTACTCCCAATCCCATGTGAGCTCTGGGAATTTTTTCCCCTCTAATTGTTCACGGTGATTCTTTTCCTGGCCTCAGTTTGTTTTAATCACACAATATTCTGGTCAGTACTCAGACAATCACTTAAAGGAACACTCTGCAGATCTCCAAAGATTTCTCTCTCAACATTTCTTTCTTCCCTTCTTCTGCTCCAGAAATTCTACCTTCCTCAGTATCCCTAGACTTCCACTTTCATCTCCTCAACTCATGAAACTGTGAGGGTTGGCCTGAGTTCCTCCTCCTCACTCTGCAGCAGAGAAATTTTCTCTAGGAAATCAGATGGGGCAAAACCATGATTTATTCCTCTGATGTCCAGTGTTTCATACATTCTGTCTAATTTTTTAGTCCTTTCAAATCACAAATAGAAGTCTCTGGGCTAAATGCCTTCCAGCCTTAATTTTAAAAAATCATTTAAAGTTGAAATAATGGGCATGGGGGCATAGATAGCTAGGCTGGAGAATTCCCTTAGGTTCGAGTGGAGTGTTTTGTATTTTTTGTTTTGTGTTACTATTCTGTTAACAAATGGACTGTGTGAATTTATTTCAGTAAAATAATTCAAATTAAAGTGTGCATAAATGGCATCTAGATGGTGAGAAATATTTTTAAATTCCCCTGATTAATCAACAAATTAATTTTCTCTATGTTTTACACTTTTGTCTTCCTTCTTCTTGATCCCTGCTCCATCAGACAGGGTTAACAATACTTCCTTCCTTAAATGCTTTTCTCCTTGGCCTTGTAACACTACCCTTCACCTAGGACTTTAACTGTTTCTTGACCAGTCCCTATCTATTTGCTTTTCCATTTTCACCCCTCATCATCCTTACAACAGTTGTTCTTAGATTTGGTCTTCTGCCATCACTCTCCCTTCCATGTACCCTCCAGTGTATCTCCCTTTTCTATGCTAAGAACTTACAAATCTAAATTTGTGATCCAAATTCTCTTCCAGGTTTCCATGGTGTAGAACCACATTCCTGTCAGACACATACATAGGCTCCCTCATCCCTCAGTTCTCAACTGACCTCATTATCTTTCATCGTCCCCCACTTTTCTCATCTCTATATCAACTGACATGATCTTTCTCCTGGCAATCCAAGTTTTCAATCTTGTAGTAATCCATGTTTCATTTGAGCATCTTTTATACCTTAAGCCAGGCAGTCACTTAACTTTACCTTTGTTCTCTGTAAAATCTTTCACTAATCTTCTTTCCCTTTCCACAGCCTCCACTCTGATCTAAACTCAATTCCTCTTGGTGTGTGATGATAAAGCCAGGAAGAATACCTGGATCATCTGTAGAGACCTAATTCAGTGTTGCTTGATAAATGCTTCCAGGTTATTTCTAGATACATATATCAAATAAACAAATCAGTAGTTCATTGTAATAGTGGATCATTTCACTACATAATCCTATTACTGCTTCCAGAACTGTAAGCCTAATATTTCACTTCTCTTCCAGTGTACAAAGCCCAGGGGCATTATTTTCCAGATTTTTCCATTCTCAGAATAAAGTAAACCTAGTGCAAAAAACTGACAAATATCTGCAAGTTCCCTCCTATCAAAACACATTCGATTTCATAATTCTTATGCTTATCATCTTTTAAACTTTGACTTATCATCCCTTTAAACTTTATAAAGCCAATACATTTATTTACGTTATTCTCCATATCAATATTCACTAAGGGAAGATGCTTTTGAAAAGTAAAGTGAAGGCATGTAAAGCAGAATTTCTTTCAAACAATCCAGGGGATTTAGAATATAAATATGAATATTTAACCAGAGAACCCCAAGACATTAGATTGAAATTCAGACTTCCGTGTGATTTGGGTCAAGCATAAACTTTCAATCCCTCTTTTGCATACCAGGAGATGATAAACTATCAGCAAGAGAAACTGTTATCTAGATCGATTGAAGGTAAGAGTTCTTGGGCAATTTTAAAGAGGTAAGGAAATGTTAAGAAATCAATTAATATACTAAAAATGAAACTCAGGTGTTCTTAAAGACACTGCTGGGCAACTAAACTCAAATAGAAAGGTGACTATCAAGGACTCTTTGTCATGGTTGCTTCACCTTGGCACCACTGGGCTGGGTAATTCCTTGCAATGAGGGGCTGTCCTATGCATTGTAGGATGTGTAACAGCATCCCTAGATTTTATCCACTGCTGTCAGCAGCATCCACTCAGTTGTGACAACCAAAAATAACTCTATACACTCCCAAATGTCCCCTGTGGGGGCAAAACTGCCCCCACTTGAGACCCACTGCTATATATTACTGAGCAACATTTTTTGATATCACTTAGCCTCCTCTTTCAAGGCTGCTAAATGAAGCAAGACATGAAGTGAAAAATCTTAGGATGTGAAAACCAGTAGTTATTAAAGAGAATCACAGGTCTTTGGTATTCATATTTTCTTTTGTCTCCACTAATTTCAATGGTTACCAGTGCGGCTTCTCCCTTCTTTCTTTCCTTCTTCCTCTCCTTTCCTTCCTTCCTTCCTTCCTTCCTTCCTTCCTTCCTTCCTTCCTTCCTTCCTTCCTTCCTTCCTTCCATTCCTTTCTTTCTATCTCCAAATTCAAGAGAATGAAGATTTACGTTAGAGAACACAAGACCATTTAAATTTTTTTTCAATAAAACAGGATTTTAAGTTAAACATTGAAAGTTTACAAGGAAGGGAAGAAGATATTACAGTCTTTACAAATGGATAAAGAAGATATGCTCCATATATACAATGGAATATCATGCCTCTATCAGGAAGGATGAATACCCAGCATTTGTAGCAACATGGATCGGATTGGAGGAGATTATTGCTGAGTAAAATAAGCCAAGCAGAGAAAGTCAAATATCATATGGTTTCACTTACTTTAGAGCATAAGGAGTAATATAGAGGACAGTAGGAGAAGGAAAGGAAATATGAATTGGGGTAAATCAGGGAGGGGGATGAAAAATGAGAGACTCTGGACTCAGAAACAAACTGAGGGTCTTGGAGGGGAGGGGGTAGCAGGATGGGTAAGCCTGGTGGTGGGTATTGAGGACATGTATTACATGGAGCACTGGGTGTGGGGCATAAACAATGAATCTTGGAACACTGAAAAAATAAAATAATGTAATAAAAAATCTATTTTAGGTAGAAAATGGCAAGCACCAAAGAAAAAAGAAGATATTAAAGTCTTTAAGTGAATAAGCAGAAATTGAAATCAACATGTATACAATTGCAAAGAGATAAAGTTCTCAATTGTAAGAAGAAAGCAAGTAAAAAGTCTATACTAAGGTGACTACTTATTTAATAGTTTGGGCAGGAAAAGAAGAAGCATTAAGGTTGTCATCATAATATGCTTGCTAGTGACTAGAGCACCTTTTCATACCTCTCAGAAAATCTTGTACCTCTCAAAAATTAGTATGGTCCCACCTCACCATACCAATTAGGAACTGCAATAAGTTTGAGAACAAAAATAATAGTGACTTAAGCAATAGGATTATATTTCCTTTTCACTGAGAGTAAATGAAAGCTACTAAGGTAGGCTCCATGGTCCCCAGGGACTCAAATTTCTTCTTTCCACTCAACTCTACTTAGCATATGGCTAAACAGGGCCTCCATGGGGAAACCATCGCAGGGCCCTGAGGTCTCCAACAGGGGAATCGAGTCTGCCTCCCTCACAGCGATAGACAGCCCTTCTTATCATCACCCTTGTATCATCAGCCAAATGATGCTTCCTGGCATACCTGGCCTTTACACTCAGGTGTTTAAGACAAGTCTTATTAATATTGGAACAACCTCACTTTACCTGACTGAAAAATTGTCAGTTTTAAATGACATCTCATTCTGAATTTGAAACAGAAGGAAGGAAAGGGGAGGGGAAGGGAAGGGAAAGGAAGGGAAGGGAAGGGAAGGGAAGGGAAGGGAAGGGAAGGGAAGGG
>PITA01004872.1:0-37136 GCA_004023965.1 Spilogale gracilis | reverse complement strand
GAAAATAACTCTCAGAGGGAAAAAATATTGGGCTGGAGGAACTATGACAAATGGTCCACTATGAAACTGGCCAGTCCATATTTAATAGAACTCCAAAGGCCCATTTCAACCTCTGCCTGACAAGAATGTAAGCCATACCAGTTAAGAAAAACTAACTGATCTTTTTCATTTCTCATGTCTGAATATTACGCATAAAATATACAGTTCTCCCAGTTAGTTACAATTACACACATATGTGCCTATTAAATTAAACATACCTTGACTACAAAGGCAATTAACATTTGATTCAGGTGATCAACAAAATAGCTAATATTCCTAGAGACTTTACTATGTGTCATTGTATTTTACTCATATTATTCATCCAATTCTTCAGGGACATGAATTATTATTATCCAATCCATCTCTCAGAATATAAGACAGATACCCAAAGAGGGGCTCAGTATTGACCCAAGCCAATGCTGGATCTGGAACTAGCTAACTCCAAAGCCCATGTCTTAGTCACTACTATCTCAATTTGTAAATAATATATCATTTAAGTATATTTTTTAAATGGAGTAGGATATAATGAACTATGAAAGATGTTATGTGGCTCTCTTCTAAAGGGAAATGCCCTGTGTTCCCCATCATTTTTATAATATTCTTTCTATTTTTTAATGCAATGCATTTCACGGGGGATACGATGATATTGCTATATAACAGAGATGCCAAATATTCACTCTGTACCTAAAAGGAAGATTTTCATTTTCAATAATGAGAAAACATTACTTCCATAATCATAAATAAATAATTTTGAAAAGATGTGGTGATTTCTTCCTGAGAGGTAAGAAAGTCACATTAGTATAGATTTTGCTACGATAAAAGGGAAATTCTATTTAAGACTGGCAAGAGGAAACATTTTAAATTATTATATCTTTCTTAGAATGCCTGGAACTCTATACCCATTTATGCTATTAACTCCCAAGATTAACCAAATAATGAGTCTTGAACTGTTCAGATTATCATAAAAATGTATAAACTTCCAGAATATTAAAATTTATATGTGATCATTTCCTGTCCAAATCTTAAAGTTTCATAGCAATGAGACAATCAAAGTACTCCACTACAGAACATTAAGCACGTACTTAAGATTTATAAGATGCTTACGTTTGAACCAGTACTAAGCACCAGGTGCACACATATTTACAAAGCTAGACCTTCAGCACGGTTATTGTTCATGGACATTGTTCATTAGCAGAAGTAGCAATCAACATATTAATCTTTGTAATCTTTAGATCTAATTACAGAAAGGTACCTAAATTTACAAAAATATATAAAACAAATGCACAGTTTATTAAAGTATTCACATTAATATTAGTATATTATATATACTATGTTATTATACATAATGTTAAAGTATTTACCATAAAGTGAAAACTGCCACTCATGTCAAGAAATACATCACTGCCATCATCTTCAAAAGCCTTCTATGGGTCCCTTCTGGGGACCCTCCCTCTTTCTAGTCATAAACATTCCTGATTTTTGTGACAGTAATTTCCTTGGTGCATAGGTATGCCTAGAAAAGACATAGTTTAATTTTGCCCATTTTTGAAATTTACATAAATAAAATTATATTTATATTTTAATCTTTCACTTACTATTACATTCATGAGATCTTGTTTTCTTCATTTTCATTGTTTCACAATATCCATTGCAACACATACGCACACGTGTGCGCGTACGCACACGCGCGCACACACACACACACACACACTCTGGAATATTACTCAGCCACCAAAAAGAAAGCAATCTTGTCATTTTCAACAACATAGGTGCACCTAGAGGGTATAATGCCAAGAGAAGTAAGTCAATCAGAAAGAGACAACTATCGTATGATTTCACTTATATGTGAAACTTCAGCAAAAAGACATATTCTTAAATATAGAGAACTGAGGATGGCTGGGGCAGAGGTTGTGGGTGAGGGATGGGGAAAATAGATAATAGGGATTAAGAATACACTTATGTGAAGAGCAATGAGAAATGTATAGAGTTGCTGAATCCTTGTATTGTATACCTGAAGCTAATGTAACATTGTATGTTAATTTTAACTTAATAAAAAATCTATGGAAATATTTTTAAAATCTCTTTCTACATCCTGGATACTAATCTTTTGTCAAATACAGCTTCTCTGTTCTAAGATTTTCTGTATGATTTTCTTAACAAGTATAACTGACATATATGTTTCCAGTGTACAACATGATTCAACTTCTGTATGCATTGTGAAATGATCACCACAATAAGTCTACTTCCTATCATTCACCATAGTTACAAAATTTTTTTTCTTGTAATGTGAACTTTTAATATTTACTTTTGAAGCAACTTTCAAATTTGCAAAGGTAATATTATTGACTATAGTCACCATGCTTACATTACATCCCCATGACTTATTTATTTTATGACTGAAAGTTTAGACCCCTTGATCTCTTCCATTCAATTTTCCCATATCCACTCTCTTCCCCTCTGGCAACGAGTAGGCTATTCTCTGTATGTATAAGTTTGAGGTTGATTTTGTTGTTTTCTTAGTTCATTTGTTTTATTTTTTAGATTCTACTAATAAGTGAAATCATATGATATTTGCCCTTCTTTCTCTGATTTGTATCACTTAGCACAGTACATTCATATTGCAAAGAGCAGGATTTCATTCTTTTTTATAGCTTAGCAGTATGCCATTATACACTTTGCCACATCCTCTTTATCCATTCATCCACTGATGGACACTTATGTTGTTTCCACATCTTAGCTATTGTAAATAATGCTGCATATAGACAAAAGGGTACATATACTTTTCTCTAAATGAAAATTAGTGTTTTCATTTCCTTCAAATAAATACCCACAAGTGGAATTGCTGAATTATATGATAGTTATATTTTTAGTTTTGGGGGGAAGTCCATACTGTTTTCCATAGTGGCTGCACCAAATTACATCCCCACCAACAGTGCTCAAGGGTTTCCTTGTCTCCACATCTTCACCAACTCTTCTTATTCCTTACCCTTTTGATCACAGCCATTCTGACAGGTATGAGATGATATCTCATTGTGGTTCTGATTTGCATTTCTCTCACAATTAGTGATGTCAAGCAACTTTTCATGTGCCTATTGTCCATCTGTATGCCTTCTTTGGAAAACTCTCTATTCAAATCATCTGTCCATTTTTAATTCTGATTTTTTTTTGTCGTTATTGGGTTTTATGAGCTTTTTCTATATTTTGGAGAGTAACACCTTATCAGATATATGACTTTCAAATATATTTTCCATTCAGTAGGTTGCCTTTTTATTTTGTTGATAGTTTCCTTCACTGTGCAGAAGTTTTTGAGTTTGATGTAGTCCTATTTGTTTTTTGTTGCATTTGTTACCATTGCTTTTGGATCTGACTTTGGTGTCAGATCCAAAAAAAAAAAAAAATTTCAAGAATGATATCAAGGAGCTTACCACCTATGTTTCTTCTAGGAGTTATATGGTTTCTAGTCTTAATATTCATGTTGTTAACCCATTTCAAGTTAATTTTTGTATATGATGTAAGACAGTTTCATTCTTTTGCATGTGGCTGTCCAGGTTTCCCAACACCATTTATGGAGGAGACTAGCCTTACCACATTGTGTATTTTGCCTTCTTTGTCACAAATTAATTGGTCACACATAGATGGGTTTATTTCTGGGCTCTCTATTCTGTTCCATTGATCTGTATGTTTGTTTTCATGCCAATACTAAAATGTTTTGATTACAATAGCTTTGTAATATAGTTCAAAATCAGGGAGTGTGATCCCTTCACCTTTGTTCTCCTTTCTCAAGATTGGTTTGGCTATTTGGAATTTTAGCCTGGTTCCATACAAATTTCAGGCTTGTTTGTTCTATTTCTGTGCAAAAGGCCATTGAGATTTTAATAGGGATTGTGCTGAATCTGTAGATTTCTTTGGGTAATATGGACATTTCAATAAATTAATTCTTCTAATACTTGAGTATGGAGTATCTTTCCATTTATTTATGTCTTCTTCAATATCTTTCATTAATGTACTGTAGTTTTCAGTGGATAGATCTTCCACGTCCTTGGTTAAATTTATTCCTAAGTATTTTATTCTTTTTAATGCAATTATAAATGGAATGGTTTTCTTAATTTCTCTGTTTGTTGTTAGTATACAAAATTACAACATATTTTTGCATATTGATTTTGTATCCTACAACTTTACTGAGTTCATTTACCTGTTCTAACTATTTTTGTGTTTGTTTTGGTGGAGTCCTTAGGTTTTCCATATGTAAAATCATGTTGTCCACAAGTAACACTCATTTTACCTTCAGGGTAGAGAGCTTTCAGCCACTATTTCTTCAAGTAAGTTTTCTTCCCCTTTCTCTCTCCTTCTGGGACCCCTATAATGTGAATATTATTCCACTTGAAATTGTCTCATAGGTCCCGTAATATCTTCTTCTTCTTCTTCTTCTTTTTTTTTTTTTTAATTCCTTTTCCCTTTCTCGCTGCTCTGTTTGGGTGAATTCCACTGCCCTGTCTTCCAGATCACTGATTCATCTGGTCTGCTTCATCTAGTCTGCTGCTGAACCCTCTAGCGGATTTTTATTTTTATTTTTTTTTAAGATTTTATTTATTTATTTGACAGAGAGAAACACAGCCAGAGAGGGAACACAAGCAGGGGGAGTGAGAGAGGGAGAAGCAAGCATCCCGCTGAGCAGGGAGCCTGATGCGGGGCTCGATCCCAGGACTCCGGGATCATGACCTGAACTGAAGGCAGTCGCTTCACCAACTGAGCCACCTAGGCGCCCCTCTAGTGAATTTTTAAATTTAGTTATTATACACTTCATCTCCGTGACTTCTGTTTGGTACTTCCTTATATCTTCAATTTCTTTGTTAAAGCTCTTTCTGTTTTCATCCATTCTTCCCCTGAGTTTGATTAACATTTTTATGACCATTACTTTAAATGCTTTATTAGGTATTTATTCCTTTTGTCTGTTTCATTAGGTCTTTTCCTGGGGTTTTATCGTGTTCTTTCATCAGAACATATTCCTCTCTTTCCTTGTTTTCCTTGACCCTCTGTTTGTTTCTCTGTGTTACATGAGACAATTATCTCTCCAAGTCTTGAAGGGGTGGCCCCATATGGGCATCAAACCTTACCATTTAACTTTGCCCTAATCCTTGGTTGTTTCTTGAATCTTCCCTCTGATTGTTTCAGATCTGTGGGACCCAGAACAGCAGTCCACTCTGGCCCCCACAGCCCAGTACTCAATGGACATCCCCTGTGTGGGCTGCATGCACCTGCTAGTTTAGGGATGTAGGGTGATTTCCTACTGCATCTGGCAGGGCTGCAGCATCCACAAGGAAGAGGGCCACTGTCCCCACCTCAGGTGTGCCCAACGGAGTAGTGTGAAGGGGCAAAGCTATCAGAACAGTACAGGGGCTTACCCACCACCTCTGCAGCTCTGCTGATGGGGGCTAGCAGGCTGAGTGAGAGTACTAAAATGGCACCAAGCAATGCCTCTGTCCCTGGAGTGAGTCCCAACAGGCTTCTTCCCCTCTGGCAGATAACTATCCTTTACATATGGTCTAGGCTGTCTTCAAACTGTTGCTTTTGAATTGGGTCCCTGGGTGGGTAAGTTTGCATGTAAGCCCTTTAAGAGCAGAACCTCCAATCCCTATAACCCTCTGTTTCTCCTAGATGTGAGCCCTACTAGTTTTGAAAGCCAGAATTTTTAGTATGTCATCTCTCCAGTGCAGGTCCCAAGGTTTGGGGTGCCTCCAGTGAGGCACAAGCCCCTTGCTTCTTAGGGAGGAGTTGCATATTTGTGAGATACCTCTCAATGGTAGGTCACTATACCAAAAGTGGACGGCAAGACTCTCTGCCTTTCCTACACATCTTATTGTGGCCTTTTGATCCTTTATTGTGAAGTAGGTGCTCAGCTGGGTCTCAGGTTCTTTTAAGAGGGAATTTCTCCCTATGTGACTGTATATTTGGTATGTTTATGGAAGGTGACTGTAAGATTTTCCTACGCTCCAGTCTTGAACCATCTCTCATTTATTATGACTTCATCAAGATAAAAAAAAAACTTCTGCACAGAAAAGGAAACAATCAATAGAACTAAAAGACAACCTTTGGAATGGGAGAAGATATTTGCAAATGATGTACTTGACAAAGGGTTACTATCCAAAATCTATATAGAACTTATCAAACTCAATACCCAAAAACAAATAATCTAACTAAGAAATAGGCAGAAGGCATGAATAGACATTTTCCAAAGACATACAGATGGCTAACAGACATATGAAAAGATGCTTAGCATCACTCATCATCAGGGAAATACAAATCAAAACTGCAAAGAGGTATCACCTCACACCTGTCAAAATGGCCAAAATTAACAGCAACATCACCAAAGTCAAGGGAAGCAAGGGCAAAAATGAACTATTGGGACTTCCTCAAGATTAAAAGCTTTCTCACAGCAAAGGAAACAGTCAACAAAACCAAAAGACAACTGATAGAATGGGAGAAGATATCTGCAAATGACACATTAGATAAAGGCCTAGTATCCAAAATCTAGAAAGAACTGATCAAACTCAACACCCAAAGAACAAATAATCCAATCAAAAAATGGACAGAAAACATGAACAAACTTTTCTCCAAAGAAGACATCCAAATGGCCAACAGATACATGAAAAAGTGCTCAACATCACAGAAATACAAATCAAAAACACAATGAGATACCACCTCCACCAGTCAGAATGGCTAAATTCAACAAGTCAGGAAATGACAGATGTTGGCGAGGATGCGGAGAAAGGGGAACCCTCCTACACTGTTGGTGGGAATGTAAGCTGGTGCAGCCACTCTGGAAAACAATATGGAGGTTCCTCAAAAAGCTGAAAATAGAGCTTCCCTATGACCCAGCAATTGCACTACTGGGTGTTTACCCCAAAGATACAAAGGTAGTGATCCGAAGGGGCACGTGCACCCCAATGTTTATAGCAGCATTATCAACAACAGCCAAATTATGAAAAGAGCCCAAATGTCCATCAACTGATGAACAGATAAAGAAGTTGTAGTATATATCTACAGTGGAATATTACTCAGCCATCAAGAAGAATGAAATCATGCCATGTGCAACAACATGGATGGAGCTAGGATATATTATGCTAAGCGAAATAAGTTAATCAGAGAAAGGTAAATACTGTATGATTTCACTCATATGTGGAATTTAATAAACAAAGCAGATGAACACAGAGAGGAAAAAAAAGAAAGGGAGGTAAACATAAAACAGACTGCTGACTATAGAGAACAAACTGAGGATTGCTGGAGGGGAGGTAGGCAGAGGGATGGGTTAAATGGGTGATGGGTATTAAGGATGGCACTTGTTGTGATGAGTGGGTGTTGTATATAAGTGATGAATCACTAAATTCTGCACCTGAAACTAATATTACCCTATATGTTAACCAAATGAAATTAAAAAAAAAAACCTTAAAAAAAAGGAAATGTTTCTCAAACCCATGGTTATATGATAATGATATTAAAAAACCTTGAAGTTTTGCAGCTTGGCCTTCAGTTAGCTCTTTAACGTACTCAGAGTTAATTTTTGTGTATGGTACAAGGTGGAAATCCAATTTAACATTTTCCCATAGGAAAAGCCAAATCATCTTACAACTATTTATTAAAACTCATTTTTGCACTGCTCACTGAAATGCCAAGTGTATCATCTGTCACGTCTATGTATGTGTGGGTCTGTTTCTGGACTCTCCATTCCATTGCACTGGCCTAGTCATCTGTCCCTACATCAACTACACACAGTTTTAGTAACTGTTGCTTTATAAAAAAAAAATTTTGGTATGTAGAAGTCCTTCCATTCTCTTATTATTATGCAAGAGCAACTTTGCTTTTCTAGAACTTTGCAGTTCCATGTAAACATCAGAATCAGCTTTGAAGATCCACAAAAGTAACAACAAAAACTGTTGGAATTCATTCATTTGGGTTTGCGCCACATTTTTTTTTAAGTTTTTGGTAGTAGTCTAACTCAAGGTCCCAACTCCTGGTATATAAGTAAACCCTTAAATTCCAGTAGAAACTTACTAGTTTATTTCTTGATCATGCGACATTCAATTATTAAAAAGGTGTTCTGAACAGTTTTGTTTCATGAACTCTTCAGATACCTAGGCTCACTGAAGCTTGACCACATCATAATCATATGCTTTATTTCTTTTACTATACAATTTTCTTTTCTCATATCATTAGGTTTTGGTATCAAGATTATGCAAAAATCTTAAGATGAACTGCATCATTCTTTAATCTCTAGAAGATTTATGGAAGACTGCAATAATTTTTTTCCTTAAACATTGGTAAAATTCATCGATGAAGCCATTTGAACTTAGTGATTTTTTTAATGAGAAGCTTTAAAAATGCTGAGTTCATTTCTTAATGACGATAAGTCACTCAGTTTTAAGTTATATTTTTAAGGAATTTATCTAACTTTCAAATTTATTGACAGAAAGTTGCTTATCTATAGTGATATCCCATTTTTTTTTATCCCTGATGTTGGGTATTTGCACCTTCTCACTTTTTTCTTGATCAACTTACCAAAATTTTACCAATTTTAATAGCCATTTTGAAATACCAACTTTTGGCTTTATTAATCTTCTCTACCACTTGTTTACTTTCCATTTACTTTACTTCTGGCCTTTATTATTCCTATCTTCTTCATTGCTTGTTTATTTTGTTGTTGATTTTCTAAGTTCTTGAGATGGATACTTAGCTCAGTCTTTCTATTCTTCTAATATATGAGTCAAGGCTCTTTATTTCCCTTTAGGAGGAGCCTGGGTAGCTCAGTCAGTTAAGCATCTACTTTCAGCTCAGGTCATAATCCCAGGATCCTAGGATAAGTCCTGCATGGCCTCAGGCTCTGTGCCCAATCTGCTTCTCCTTCTCTTTCTGCACCTCTCCCCAGTGCATTCTCTCTCTCAAATAAGTAAAAAGGAAAAAAAAAAGTGTGTGTGTGTGTGTGTGTGTGTGTGTGTGTGTGTGTGTGTTAGGAACTGCTCTAACTATGCCCTATAAGTTTTGATGAGTAGTATTCTAATTATTGGTCAGTTCAATTTTATGATGCTCTATAAGTGTTGATGACCTATAGGAACTGCTTTAGGAACTTCTTTAACTGGAATTCTAATTTTATTTATTTATTTTTTAATAATTTATTTTATTTTATTTTTTCAGTGTTCCAAGATTCATTGTTTATGCACCACACCCGTGCTCCGTGCAATATGTGCCCTCAGTACCCACCACCAGGCTCCCCCATCCCCCCATGCCCCTCCCTTCCAAAACCCTCGGTGTGTTTCTCAGAGTCCACAGTCTCTCATGCTTCATCTCCCTCTCTGATTTATCCCAGTTCACACTTTGTTTCCTTCTCTTAATGTCCTCCATGTTACCCCTTATGCTCCACAAGTAAGTGAAACCATATGATAATTGACTTTGTTTGCTTGGTTTATTTCACTCAGCATAATCTCCTCCAATCCCATCCATGTTGCTACAAAAGTTGGGTATTCATCCTTTCTGATGGAGGCATAATTTTCCACTGTATATATGGACGATATCTTCTTTATCCATTCATCTGTTGAAGGGCACCTTGGCTCTTTCCATAGTTTGGCAATTGTGGCCATTGCTGCTATGAACATTGGGGAACATATGGCCCTTCTTTTCACTACATCTGTATCATTGGGGTAAATACCCAGTAGTATATTAATTTTAAATGACCTAACCACTCTTATCTAAAATACATGGAATTCTTCATGGCTAAAAATTTGCAAAAGCCAGACTATTTGAACTACTTCATCTTGCATATGCTTAACAGGATTATAAAATTGTAATGGATATCACAAGGAGCTCACGAGGACAGAAACTTCTCATTGGATAATGTGTTGCTGTTTTCAGTCATGGTGTGTCGTGTTATCTGTTAGCTAAAAGCGTCTTATAACAATGTTTAACAATGTGGGACTGTGTACCATACAATGGAAAGAACACAACGTTTGGAAATAAGTAAACCCTTAGGTCCATATCCCAGCTCTTTCACAAACAATAACTGGCTTGTAACAAATCACTTCACCTCTCTGGGCCTGTTTATTCATCTGTAAAATGGGTCTAAGACCACCTACTCACAGGTTGGGATTACATCCATTCAAATACCTAGCACAATGCTCAGCCTAGAAAAAAACACCCAGGGAGAGTCTTTCATTCAATTTGGAAGCACCAAAGAACTAGTTAGAGAACTAGAAAGGCAAAGGAAAAATGTTAAACATAAGCTCTACAGTATCATATGAGAGAGGGATTTGAAAGTGCAAATAGCACATTTGCAAAGAGCAAAGATACTATGTACATGTCTGATAATGTTATGCAAGGAAAAGTGCCACTGAAAGAACAATTAATAAAGAAAAATATCAGTTAAATGCTTTGTTTCATTTTTCTCTGTTTCTGAAATTCTTAAAAGAATGAGATCCCTTTCAGAATTCATAATGCTGGGTTTGGGTCGTTTTTGCATTTTATATGTGTGCAGCTGTTCCTCCACTATAAGTATGCACATCTGCTCATTAGCAATACAATATAATTCCCACTGCCTAATTATTTGCAGATGATAGATTCCTTGTACATGGTCTAAAAAAAGGATAGTCCTTCAAAAGTGGTGACTTATTTGAAAAAAATAAAACTAACTTAAAAGGGTCAGCACAACGAAGTTCAGATATTAATTTGGCAAGTTCAAATATACGAACACCAGCACATGATTGCCAACTTGATGAAAAACAGAAGGATATAGGACTTTTTTTCTCTCCAATCAATGTTTCCCAGGAGACAGCATGAGGGGGCTCACTTTTCTACCCTACACCTGGAAAGACCCTAGGAAACAAACCTGCTGAAGGTGGAAGGGACCAAGCCCACCCCCAACTCTCAGAGGCGTCTTGGAAATAATCCACGTAAAGCAATGCTTCATGGTGAGTGTTCTGGCACATGCGAGGTGGGGAGATGCGAGGCCCAAGGGCACTGAATGGAAGAGACTCCTTGGTTGGGGGGTGGGCACAGTCTTTAGTTCCAATGATCGGGCTGAAGAGCCCCATTAATCCCCTACTTATGACACTGAAGGTTAAGGCAGCAAGCTCAGGGTGTGTAGTCCTGGGGCCCTATAAAACCTAACACCACAGATAATGTGGCCCACGGGGGAAAGTCAAACAAAGCTTTCTGAGGACAACTAGGGACTTGCTATAAGAGGGAGAGGCTGGGTGTGGGAGGGAAAGGGCGCCGAGAAGTTGACTGGGGATAAATCGTATGAACCAAGCACAGGAAAAGATCAAAGATATTCAGAACATGAGCTGGGGGAAGATGATAGAGAAAAAGTGGAGGGATACTGGGGTTCCAGAAGGAGCGAGACAAACAGAAGTTGGTGACTGGCCCTTACAGAGACAGGACAGACAAGTGGCTGTCATCTAGGACTGCTCACTCTGCTCAGCACTGGCCTCACACCACAGACTACATTCCCGCATACATCCCGACACACATTTGTGCTCTAGGAGCTGGTTGGTAAATGGGAAAATAGAGGTTTCACTGATTTGTTCTAGGCAAAATATTTTATGGGAACCTCATTTTCTAGACTTTTTTTCCTTTTGTACAACAGCTGAACCTATATCCTTCACTCCCAGAGCTGGGGGTGCTAACTTAGTTAGGGGGCAGTGGTCAGGGAAGACCTCTCTGAAGACACAATGCTTAAAGCCGAAGAAAAGGAAGGAAGGAGCCAGTTATGGTTTGGGCTGAGGGCCGCCTGAGCAGTAGGGACAGGCCCCTGGGCAAGAAAGTGCATGTGTCTTCCAGGAATGGAGTGAAGGAGGACACAGCAGCAGACGTGCAGTAAAGTAGGGTAATGGGGCGGAGGGGACACAAGGGCACAGGAACTGGGGAGCTGAGGTTGCACAAGGGGGTGCCAAGCAGTTAATCCCAGGTCAGGCTGGCCATTGCAAAGAGTCTGTATATTATCCCCTCTCCCCCCCCAAAAAATGGGCAACCAGCAAAGTGTTTTAAGCAGGACAAGGACCTACATCTTTTTTGTAGTGATGTTTTTAACAGGTCATTATGGAGACTGGGTTGGGAAAGGGAAGACAGGCCATCAGGAGGCTACTGTAGCAGCCAGATGAGCGAGAACGTTAGCTCGGGCCCAGGCACCCAAGTGAAGATAGAGATGAGACTCAGTGAGGTGCCATAACTTTCCCGGTCACACAGCTAGTTCACAGCAGACCCGGTTAAAGCCATATATCCTCTAACCCCAGGGTCCATACTCTTGATAGATTTGATTAAAGATGTTTTAATTAAGGCAACATTTTAATTAAGATCTTTGGAAGAGTGACTGGGAGTTCATCACCAGCTTCTAGTGGAAGACTATTTTAGTAAGGATTTAGGTTCAGCTGTTATAGAAAAGGGGGGAAAAAAAAAGCCTAACTGAACGAAATAACAGCAGGTCATAGGAGGTGGCTTTTACAGATCCAGCCTGGGATGGTGACTTGGGGGACCCTCTCGCTTAGAGCTCCTTCATTATAAGGGTGAGGCCCCCATCCCTGTGGTCCAAACCGGCTCACCACAACCGCTACAGGCAACTTGTGGGAATGGGAGAAGGGAAAGACAACCCTTCTTGCTCTCCTTGCTCTAAGTACACAGAACCCAGAAATTGCACACCATCACCTCGACTCATGCCCTGGGAGTCAGAACTCTGACACGTGGCCATACTTTGCCATAAGGAGTTTGAGAAATTTAGTCTTTATTGGTGGTTACAAATCCAGTGAAAATTCGAATCCTAGAGAAGTGGGGGGAATTGACATTGGGGTCAACCAGCTGTCTCAGCCAGCAGGCATCTGCTGCTCCCTCAGAAGTGCACTGGAGGAGTCCCCCACCTGTAGCTGGAGCCACAGTCCCCTGAGAAGGCCGGGAGCTACTACAAGAGGTCCAAAAACCCAACCATGCAGCAGGCATTGCCTACAGTCGGGAGAATGCATTGTGTTTATGAGCATTTCCGTTTTCCAGAGGTACGTGACATTGTGGTGGTTAATAAAATAAGCATTCGGGGCGCCTGGGTGGCTCAGTGGGTTAAAGCCTCTGCCTTCAGCTCAGGTCATATCTCAGGGTCCTGGGATCAAGGCCCGCATCGGGCTCTCTGCTCAGCAGGGAACCTGCTTCCTCCTCACTCTCTGCCTGCCTCTCGGCCTACTTGTGATCTCTCTCTGTCAAATAAATAAATAAAATATTTTAAAAAATAAAATAAAATAAGCATTTAATTTAAAGTGTAATTAAATTCATAGTGGCATCTTAATATATTTGCTTTAAAAAGGTTACTAAGAACACAATTATATCACATGAGGGATCCATAAAATCATTTGTGCTTAGAAGAGGTCCTCCTAGTCAGAAGTTTGGGCCCCTCTGGTGCAAAGAAAGAAAACAGCCTTGAGCTTTCGACAGAGCTGGGTCCAACTACTGCCATCAACATCAAGCAAGACTGCCAATCTTTTGGAACCTTATTTCTTCCTTCTATTAATGGGGTTACAGTGAACCCCAATTCATAAGGCTATGGTAAGGATTAAATGGGATTATAAATTTAAAGCATCTATCACTAAGACTGGCCCAGAAGAGGTGCTTGAAAAATGTTGCTCTCCCTTCTCCCAGGGTTGAGGAGAATAAAACAGGTTGAGAAGTCAGACTTGTGGGATCAAGTGAGACAAAGCTGAAATCTTTCTACATTGTGCATTTGTGTCCTTGGGGCTTGGTCCAAGGTACGGGCCTGTGCCCTGTATCCTCATGCAGGAAAAGGACTAAAATGGTGTGATTCACACACAAAGGGTGTTAGGTAGATCAAGCATGAGTGGCTGGGATCTGATCTGGTTCTCTGGATGACTGCGTCAGTGGCAAAGTTAAGGAGCTACCTGTCCATCAACCTCACAGCCACCACCACCACCCACCCCACCCCCTGGCAGGCACTCCATCACAGCATGACAACATCAACAATGCTGAAATCTGTCCAACTAGAAGGAAGGACAAAAGAAATTTTGGGGGTAGAAAACTCACACTTTTGAAAGTAGAGAGTAAATATTTTCCTACAGAAATCAAGGATATAAAAATGACTCAATAAGCCCATTGAAACTGTACTGTTGTACTGAGAAGGACACAGCAACAATGCCCGGAACTTGTGTGGTGCTTGACCATTGTTGAGTTATTTTCACATCATTTCATTTAATTCTTATGACAACTCATGATCTATATAGTATAGACAGTATAGACATTATCATCCCCATTAGGCAGATGAGAAAACAGAGGCTCAGACTAAGTAAGTGTCTTGGCCAAGGTCACACAGTTAGGAAGGGGTAATGTGAGCCCAGAACCCAAATCTCCTAAGTCTTAGGCTCTGCCATGTTGTCTGGAGACTGGGGAGTTTGGATCCCACATGGTCAGGAATGAGCATGTTCCAATCTATCCTAAGAAGCTTGAAGGAGTCATATTTGTCCCTTGAGTATGACAGGACATATTAGCTTCAATGGTGGTATCTGAATGCTTTGGCAAAATAGAGATTTTGTAGTAATTGGTAAATTAAGAGGAAAAAAAAAAAACTATCCCAATTACTGGCCAAATCTATAATGACACTATTGGGTCTATTACTTCACCTGAAGCTAATCCACTGGGTAGAACTCTCTCAGAACTCACTGCCTATTGGCTGTGAAATATCTTTAAAATAGAATCTCTAGAAGCTTACACTTTCTGATAGCTCTCTCACCAGCTTTGCTCCCTTCCAAATGGCAGACCATGGGAATTTCCGCCTTGCCATTAGGGCAGATACTGTGACAGTTGCTTCCTATAGTACCGCGAGGCAGTCAAGGGCATGCAGGATTTTCTCTGCCTAATGTATGCCATGAATTGAACTGAAAGGGGACTTTAAGCTTAAATTCTTGCTGTTTCTACCACAGTAAATCCTGAACATGAGTGAGAGTCCCCACATTTGCGAATATCATTCCAAGATACTGCTTCTCTCACACAACGAAGTGAACTAAAAAAAAATTTAAGTGACCCCTTCAAATGTTTAATGACTAATAAACAAAGTACTGAAATCTTTCAATATGCTAATTAAAATACATTTCTCAACATATTTCTGTTGAGAATCATGAGTTTCCTGGGCAAATCCTCACATCAAAGGTCAATGACTGACTTCTCAAATTTACTCGTATTGTCTTTTTGTTTGTAAGCAACTCAGCATAGGCAAGAGTATCCCTCACATAGTGGTAAGAATCACTCATACTTCTGACAACAACCTCATTGCTTCACAGATGACAGTCCCCACCAAATCCAACGTGCTGCTATCTTCTGAAATGTCCACTGAGTAAGACCAGTCTTACGTGCTTCTACTTCCTTCATCTGTTCTAACGGGTGGTTCTCTTTCCTGGGCCACTGGACAGAAAAGTGAGAGGAGTCACCAGATGACTTCAAGCAGAGAAGTTACAAGCTGTGTTCAGATGGGCACGTTCAGCTGCATCCCAGCTATCTCCTGCCTCATGCCCATCCTTCAGGGAGTGGGCTTCAAATTCTTGCCAAAGAAAAATTACATGTGGCTACATGATTTCAGGTTAGTATGTTGGTCTTACACACATTTATCTGAATGCTCATTTGATCTCAGTACATTTGGATTAAACTGTTTTCTTCCTATAGAAATATACTTTGTCTGTGCATTAGCAAGAGGCTGGATTGTGCTGTTTTTTTACAGACAACTTGGTGATTCAGCACCACCAGTGTCTGGAAAGCAGAGGAGACACAAGATCAAAGTCATTACTAACTGTCTTCCACAGTAGTTTAGAAATATTGAGATGATCTGATAACGTATTCTGGCCACATATCCCAAATCTCAAGCCCCAATTCTTAATTGAGTTACCAAGGAACCCCCAAATCAAACCACCAACAGATCTTGAGGAAACAAACTTTAGTATCCTCCACTCCGTGTCTGAGTCAGTGATAGAATTATTAACCAAATGGCTTTAGACCTCTGATTTATAGAGCCAAATGAACACAGTTCAACATATATAATAATAGGTATAATACTATGTGTGACGTAATAAGGACAATGATTAAGCAGAATGAGTGGATTAGCAAGGATTTTTATTGTTGTTGCAAGTAATAGAAACCCAACAAGTAGCTTCAGTTAAAAAAGATGGAGAAGGGTAGGTAACTAGTAGTTCTCATAACCGAGAGGACCTCAGTCTCCTAAAGATTTTCTCTTTCCATCTCTTGTTTCTCAGTGTCTCTGCTCATCTTCCTTCCTTGTTTCTCCTGCGGACAAGCTCTTTCTACATACAGAACACCTCCACCTTGGCAGCCCCAGAAAAGGGAGAACACCTTTTTCTCTCACAGGGAAGGACTCCAAATGGTCACATGCCCATTCCTTGAATCAAACCCTGTTGCCAACAGGAACAGATACTGTGATTGGCCAGGCCTGGGTCATGTGATCACTCATTTCATTCTATTTGGGAAACTTTGGAATGCAGAAAAAGATTTTCCCATAGCCCATTCCACTAAACTCTCCAACAAAAGTAATCTTAGTAATAATGCGAGATCAGATATCCTTTGATTTAGTAACTGTGAATGTATATACTGTACCAAGCACTATTCTAAGTAGAAACAGACATGTGCAAGGGTAAAAAAAAAACCCTCTTCCTCTACATGCATAATTTGCCTAAAATATTAGTGTAAAAAATATGTCACTCAACAATCAAATCCTATTGTCTGTGAACCCCATCAGTACCAATTTCATCTTTTGGCTTATACAATTAAAGTTGAAAATTAACCAAATGACCTTCAAAGTTTCTTCCAGTATGAGTCCACCAACCCTCTGTTAGAATCAAAATACCTCTGGAAGAATAGTATACCAAGTTATTACTTTATTGGACAGTTTATGGACTGAACTGTATCTTCCCCAAATTCATATGTTGAAGCCCTAACCTTTAGTACCTCAGACTGTAATCTTACTTGGAGATAGAGTCTTTAAAGACTAAAATTAAATCAGGTCATTTGGATGGGCTCTAATCCAATTTGGGTGGTGTTTTTATACAAAGAGGAGATTAGAACAAAGATACACATGGAGGAAAGACTGTGTGACCAGGACCCAGGAAGAACATGGACATCTACAAGTCAAGAACAGAGGCCTCAGAAAAACCCTGCCAAGCAAGGCCTACATCTCAGACTTCTAGTCTCTTGAACTGTGAGAAAATAAATTTCTGTTGTTTAAACTACTGTCTGTGGTCCTTTGTTATTAGCAAATAATACACACAATAAACCAAGAATTTCAAGTAGACTGAAGCACAGTGGAAACAAATTTGATACCTGGAATGGAGAGAACAAGAGATTCTTTTAAGATTCTTTTAAAAAGTAGAACTCCTCCTAAGATTCCAGAGCCAGGCCTAGTGACATAGTTAATTGAGGTGTGCTAGTAAAGATGTGATAAAATAGGTAAGAAGTTAAGAGAAGGAAGGAGAGAGAATTGCATGACCGACCTCACCCTTTTCGAAATTTTGTCAGGGCTAGGCATGACGTGATTGTATCAGAACATGACACTATGGTTGCCCCAGTCAAGGCCACAGACCCAAGCTGTGGGCCTGCAGGGAGCCTGATTCTTACAGGATTCAGGCTGCCCTAGGCTTCTAATGTGTGCCTCCACTGAGAACTCTGAAACTCTGCGCATCCCGGCCTGACCTTTGGCTTTGAGAGCCAAATGCCGGCCCCACCTGGATCAACAGCTCAGCAGCATGAGCTCTTAGCCGCCATCACTCTTATTTATGATGCTCACTGTCAGAGTTTCCTGCTGAGCCAACCCTAAGTTTGTTAGGCCTGCTTTTCACATATGGTAGGCCAGGTCCAATAGTCCAAACCAGGGTGTATTTGAACCTTCTGATTGTAGTATTCTTACGGTACCAGTCCTCTACTTCCCCTGCCCCATACCTCATTGCTCTCCTACTAGAAACTCATCCCCACACACACCCCAGCCATGTCAAACCAGGAAACCTGTTCCTGGCCTCCTTCCTAGGCCTTCACCCACCCTGGTGGATTGGCCTGGATACTTACTGTACCTGCATTACCCTGGCTCCTTTATCATTGTGCTACTCTTGCCTTGGCTCGGACTTCTGCCCTCTAGCAAATCACCCAGGCACGGGCTGGTACTTAGAACCAGAACTCAAGACCGACTGCCCCATGCTGGTGGGGTCATTTTAAAATTCCACCACAAAGCACAATGCACATTTGGAAAAGCACATCCGCTTCTTCAGAAACAACCAACACAGCGTACCTGCGACACAAAAACCTGACACCAAAGGGAAGAGATTTTTGTTAAACAGACTGATGGCTAAATGAACAGGGCTTGTGAAAATCACATCTATTATATAGGACTTTTCAGTTCATAAGCCTCATAATATCAGATCATCATATTGGCAAGGCAGTGCTTGTACGGCTGTTAGGATGAAATCTGGAAATTGCTTCATTATTGAATATTACAAGTGATATTTGCCAACAGGGAATTTCGCTTGTGTGCGCATTCAAATAAAATTTCTGGCCACCATTGTTTATCACCCAAAGATATTAATATCACCATATAAC
Organism: Spilogale gracilis; assembly: GCA_004023965.1. Lineage (NCBI taxonomy): Eukaryota > Metazoa > Chordata > Mammalia > Carnivora > Mephitidae > Spilogale > Spilogale gracilis. Next base: position 18,479 of record PITA01004872.1, on the reverse strand, counting down.
AAATTCCAAAGAAGAAAAACGAAATATTTAAATAACCCAAGCATTGTGGACCCACTGACTACTGCATTTTACCTTTATGTTCTTTTTTTTGATCACCCATGGACATTAAAAAAAAAAAAAGGTCTGATAACGTCAAAAGACAAGAAAGGCCAAATTCAGGAAAATAAAGGAACCATAAATCAGGAAAACTTTGGAGCTGCTAGAAAGACACTTTAATTTTGTAGACAAAAGACTGCATTAAGGAGGAATAATGCAATAATCAAAGGTGAACGAATCTCTATTGTCTGGCGTCTTTCTCTGTGGGAATTTTCCCACCCCTGACAGCTGTAAAGGGGGGAGGAGCGCAGACTGTGGCTGCGCCTTTATTCTCTCCCCCGTTTGCTCCCCAGCCCCTCCTCTCCTCCGTCAATAAATGTCTGCAATCATATTCTTGAGCTCCTGTGTGATTTCAAGGTTCATCTCTTCCATGCAGCTCAAACACTAATTATCCCAGCTGTAATTAGTAAGATAATTAAATACTGGCGCACTCATCTACCTTGGGTCGGGTCATGATTCTCCCAGAAGACCTTGAGCAGTTCCTCAAAGCTGATGCGTTCTGGCTGGTACACCACTCGGACTACTTCTGCGTGGCCAGTTTTTCCTTGAAAGAAACAGAGCGTACAGCCAAAATTTACTGACAACACGAATCGACTACAAGTCAGTATGGGTGACATGGTACCAGATCAAGAAACCTGTGACAGACAGGCTTCTATCTCGTTCACATCAGATCGACTCGTTAACAGAAGGGCATATTCGCTGTGCCCTTAACACAGAGCAAGGGGTCGGGTTCACATATCCAGCGGGGTGGAAAGGGTTTTATCAGCCCATTTCATCTCTGTGGTAAACAACGGCCGCAGTGAGGGTCTCTGTTAGCATGCCCATTCTCAGAAGCGGTCCCAGGGTTCTGAAGATTGGGGAAGTGGGTGTTCGTACTAGCCCTGTACCTCTGGAACTCATGCCCTTCCTTATTTTACAGCATTAGAATATAGCAAATAATAGAACCCTCCATACGTATCATCTACTTAAATTTGTTTTCCATCTCTTTCCAGACACCTTATGTGCGGTGAAGAATTTAGCTTTGTCCAAAGAGATATCTGGCCTTTCTCTGCCTTGGTCTCTAGAAGGTAATCTGCATCATACCTGTTCTTCTTTAGGGTGAGGCAACAGTCTTAGGGTGGAAGCTGCCCCCTTGGAATCTTAGGATCCAGATAGCCAAATCCAACAGTGTTAGGGTCCGGGCTGGCCATGCCAGACAGACCCACCATGTGCTGAGACTGGGGGCTTTGGGTAATGCAGAATCAGCTGACAAGGAGGTTGAGTTCAACCGTGTGGGCAATCATCAATCATGCCTATGTAATGAAGCCCCAATAATAAGTGTGAACTTCCAAGCATGGGGGAGCTTCCTGGTTGACAATACCCTTTGCATATTGTCACACAAGGATGCCGGAAGGGTAAAACATCCTGACTGCATGAGAGACAACACAGACTCTTGGCACTGGAACCCTTCCAGACTCTGCTCTACACATCTCTCCATTTGGCTGATTTTGATTTGTGTCCTCTCCTTATAACAAACTGTAACTCTCAGGAGAACTGTTCTCAGTGAGTTCTGTGAGTCCTAATGATCAGACCTCACAGTGGTTTGGGAATCCCTTGAACTTCACCTTAGTTGGCGAAAGCGTTTGCCCATAGGTTGGTGATTTCACTTTAATTCTCACAATGATTTTACTGAGGGGGAAACTGAGATACCTAGAAGTTACATTTGCCCAAGGTCATATGGAGCTAGAGAATTTCTGAACCATAACCTAAAAACCTTCTGTTTTGTTTTTGTTTTCTTTTTGTCCAGGATTCTGTCTAATAAAGAAAGCAAAGACAGTAAAGTGAACAGGAATCCAGAAAAGGAAAAAAAATCTATTCTTATCTTTTTTTAATATTTAATTTCTTATTGTAGAAATAATAATTTGCAAGTGATACAAAGCTTAAAAATGTACAGAAGTATAAAAAAATAAAAATTACATATTATATTCTGACCACATACAATAAGTACTATCATTGTATTTTACACATCTCTTTCTGGATATGTACCAGATACACAAAGTGCACACGTGTTCCTACACACACACACGCACGCCACCATACTATGCACAATTTGGTTTATTGCAATCATGGTATCATGCTTTTGTTTCACTTACCAGCATATTGTATTTTCCCATATTACTGGAATTTTTAGAAAATGCCACTTCTAATGACTATAGAACCTCCAAAGATGGTTGTACTATTATTCAATCATTCCCTGTCATTGGGGATTTACACTGAATCCTCCTTTTATCTATCAGTGTAAATATCTTTCCACATTTCCAAGACTACCTCAAGCCACAGTTATATAAATGGGATTTCTAAACTGATGCTTACAAACATTTTTAAGTTTCTTGCTATCTAGTGCTCAGCTGCTATTCGGTAAAATTGACCCAATTTTCTCTCCCCATTGGCAGCACGTTTCAGGCCAGTCTCAGCCACTTTTATAATTTTTTAACTCTTACCAATTTATAGCAGGACAACACTCTCCTAACGTTTTATTTTCAATTAGTTTAATTATTAGTAAGGTAAAAAAAGTTATGTTTATCAATTTTAATTTATCTCCTCTAAGTTTGGTAATACCCTTTTTATATAGGATTATTCATATTTTTAATGAATTGGTCATTTTACATAATTTTAATTCAAAGACTATGGCCATAGAAGGAAGCCAGAAAACAGATTTTATACTCACAGATATGAAAAGGATTATGTGAGAACTACGGGAGGAAGCTACATTAAGTATAACAATCGTGTTATTGTAAAACCACTTTTGATCCCACTTTAAAATCTTATTATTTTGTATTTTGAAATGTTTAAATGAACGATTAAATACATAAGAAATTCTCTAAACATTAACAATAGCAACAATATGTCTCAAGCTCAACAAATGTATTTGGTAAGAAAAGCAGAGAAACCACACTAGAAATCTAGGAAAAAGATGTAACAGGCAGGGCACATAGGAAGAAATAAATGTAAATCAAGATTGAAAAGTGCTCAACATTTTTGGTGATAAAAGCAAATAAAAGCATACTGAAACATGAATGTACCATCTCTTATTACATTTTGTAAAATTCCTCAAAAACGTATCTAATGCTGATGAGGAGACTATAACACCAGCACTTTTACTGGGCTAGTGACAGCATAAACAACCATGCCCTTTCCAACCTCACAGGCATAAGTATCAAGAGCCACAAAGATTAAAATTAACTTGCCTTCACTAAGTGACCCAGAAAAATCTATCTCAAAGATACAACCTCAAATAATGGAAAAGATATGTATGTGCAAAAAAAAAAAAAAAAAAAATTCAATCCTTCATTTCTACAATAGCAGAGTACTGTAAGAAACCCAAAAGTCAAATAAAAAAGGAAACCAAGTATGGAATAGCCACATGATGAAGTCTCATGTAACCATTAAAATGCAATGACCTAACCTTAGTAAAAACTGCTACCATTCATGAAAATCTGACAAAATGGCAGCCCCTTTATCTACTTGATGTTCTTTAATGCTCACAACAAATTTTCATCCCGATTGTCTTCTATTGTGGAAAATACACATAACAAAATGTACCACCTTAACCATCTTTTAAGCAGATGGTTTGCTGGTGTTAAATACATTCAGTGTCGAGGTGCCATCACCACCATCCATCTCCAGAACATTTTCATCTTGCCATACTAAAACTGTCTGCATCAAACACTAAGTCCTCATTTCTCTCCTACCCTCAACCCAGGTAACCACCATTCTACTCCCACCTCTGTGAATTTGACCACTCTGGGTACTTCATAAATGTGGAACAATAATAATGTTCTCAGGGTTCACCCATGTTATACTGCGTGTCAGGATCTCCTTCCTTTTTAAGGTTGAGTAATATTCCAGTATGTGGACAGACCACATTTGGTTTATCCATTTATCTCTCAGTGAACATTTGGGTTGCTTCCACCTTTTAGCTACTGTGAATACTGTTGCTATAAACACAGGCACACAAATATTTCTCACAACCATTTTACAAGAGAAATCTGGTCCCCCTTTTAAAGATGAGGCAGCTAAGACCTCTCCACAGGTTTTCTTACACAACATCCCACAACCAGTAAGGAGCGGGGTCTAGTGAAGAGTCAACCAGTGAAGACCTCGTTCCATGACCATAGCATAAACCCCTGAAGCCACCAAGTGACAGCAAATGTTACATAGGCCCAGATGCGAAATCACAGCTGTGGGGTAATTGACATCCAGGCTGTCAAGACTATTTTTCAGGATCAGGCTCTTCTTTTGTGGTGGCAACATGGGGTCAGAAGGATTTCCGCAAACATTTTCAGACATAATCTGGGCACTGACATTATTTGTGGAGAAGTTTAAAGAAGCTTGGTTGTTTAAAAGAAACTACTACCATTAAAATTCAACATCCATCTGCATTGACAAACAGTAGGAAGAAGTCCTCGTCAAACTCACCTTTAAGTTTCTTTATTTTATTTCTCCAAAGTACAAGAGTCTGTGTAAAAATACACAGTGCAAATGATCAAAAGGATTAAGGGGCTAGGAACCACTTACAGAAATGCCCAGGCCTCCAGGAACTCACCAATGTGCTAGGCTAATTTGATTCCCAAGACCAATCTGCAAATACTTTCTGGTGCTTCCAGAGATAAAAGGCTATATCTTAAAAATACTTTGAGCTGTTTCTTCATATAACACCGTGCAAATAGCATGATAGATGTGATGTGCAAACGTGCTTGTTAACAATGTGCAGCAGCGTTAGAGGTGTTCTAACACTCTTTTAACACTGTTGTTCAGAAATATCTTGAAAGGAAATGAAAAGGACAAATGTCTTCTCTGAGCATTTCCCAGTGTGGCCTTACCCCATGACCCCAAAGAAAGGTGAATGAATGTAGAGGGGTAGGTTATGGGCAGTCCATTCTTTAAAATGGCCCATGAGAGACATGAAGGGGTGTCCTGGGGGCTGAAAAATCAGGCACTCTGGAGTCATCCAGAGCTTTGTGGGAGCCAAGTCATCGTGGAGCCAGGAGTTTTCAAGCAGAACCCCAAAATAAATTAGCCTATCTTGAAAGTCCTCTATGTCACATCTTTCCATCCCATAAGGAAAATGTTATCTTCCACTCTTCCAGGTTAGGGCAATGAGTTTTCCTTACTGTCCGGGCTGCTAAGAAGGTGAGAGAGATCTCCCCAGTCGATGAGAACAGGAGAGATCTGGAAGCTGGTGAGATGCAAGTGCAGGGGCGTGTATCGGGGGGCAGAAGCCACTCAGGAGCCAGGCTGCGTTGGCTGCACTCGGCGGGTACGTGACTTTGGCAGGGCCGGGGAGAGACAAGAGGGTGGTTCAAATCAGAGCTCCCTGACATGACAGCCAGGCCTTCACCAAGGGGCCCGTGCTCATTTGTGAAGGCCCTTAATTCTCCTTAACCACTCTGTGCCTCAGTTCCCTCATCTATAAAATGTGGAATTAGAACAGTGCCTGGCACAGAAGACATCAGTCTATGCCTTATAATCAAACGTTGCATTGTTATCATTGTTCTCTACTCAGCTGGGATGGAAGGGGAAAACACTGGAATTGAAGCCACAAGAAGTCACTTAAACCATAGTTCTAACAAGTAGTTTGACACTTTTTGACTGTGATCCTGAGCCTCCTACTTTTCTGGTTGGAATTAAACATAACGTCTGTTGGAAGAGTCATCAAGATTAAATGAGGTCATATGTGGGAAAGTTCTGGGGAAGAGTAAAGCTCTCTGTACATAAATATGAGGTTTCTGTGGTTATTTCCCTTTTTCATTTCCTGAACAGGGACGCCTTCCCCCATAAGGACTAAATTCCAGGAGAAAACATACGCTACAAGGAAGCTTCCAAGTCATCAAACTAAATTTTATCTCTGCGAGCACCTAATTCTATTTTATTCATGCGTTCATTCTAGAAATATCAGTTAAGTCTCCAGGTATGGATGCAGGGGCTGAGGTGAGGTCCCAGCAGACACATTCCAGCCCAGGTGGGAACCATAGTCAGGCTTTTTGTCCATACCAGGCAAGGACCCGATTCTCACTCTTTTGATGAAGTACCATGAATCATGTGTGGTTCACTGTAGAATCAGAACTAAAAAAGACAGGGGTTTAATGACAAAGTTCTTAATTCAGGTAAAAAGAAGCCTCTGGAAGCAGGCAGGAACCTTGCCTCCCTGGAGAAGCTGTTTCCTACTGTGCTACCGTAGCTGTCCCCAATATGTGTTGGACAAGAACCTTTGTCTATCAGTCAGTGGTACTCAGGAGACAGGGCAGAGCGTTAGGCTCCCGACCGCCCCCTGGGCTGCAGGCTTCAGAAAATGTGAGGCCACGCCTCTCAGGTCAAAGCCAAATGACCCCAGGCCAGCAGGCAGTGGTCCCGCGTGGTGGGAATCACACAGCTAGTGTGATAAGCAAGCGAGCTGGGATTGAGAGTCAGACTCCAAATTCTCTGTAGAAATGGTGGTTCCTCCTCAACAGGCTGGGCAAATCTGGTGCAGAGATTTCCACAAGGAGAAGGAGCAGGACCACTGGTGCCAAAGCCAGCTTGAGCCAGGGAGGGGGTTCCTGGGGTGGCATCTCGCCTGACCAAGAGGGTTTCCAGAGGCAAGCCAGGCGGCCCAGAGAGGCATGCTTTGTGTGGATTCCCAGGTCCCAGCATGTGAGCAAAAGCCTGGGAATGACAGCAGAGGCCCCTACCCTCTGGGAGGGGGCTGGGCGGGGACACAGAGGAAAGCAAAGAGAGATGGACTAGAGACCGAGAAAGGAAGCTGCAGGCATCACCTGGGCACAGGGCTCCCACTCCCCGCACCAGGGCTCCTGGAACTCTTTGCTGCCACTGTGGGGAGGGTCAGAGAAGGGGTCACCCCCATGGTCTCCTGGCAGACACCCTAGCCACATGGGTTCCGCTCCGCTGCTCTATCTGCAAGTCAAGAGACCTCCAGGCCTGCTCCCCACCCCCCCCATGTCATGATCCAGCCACGGGCCACACATCACCGTCAACAGGGTGCCTGCCTGTCTACACCCAGACTGCTAGGCCCCACTCAGGCTGAGGAAGCATGCAGCAGGGCACTTAGACGCAGAAGGCATCCTGGGCTTGCCTCTTGGCCACCCACCAGCAGTGTGACCTTGGCTAAGCTCTTTCTTCTCTAGGCTTTAGTTTCCTTATCTGTAAAATGGGGATATTCAAAATAGTAACCTCAAAGACTGTTGTGAGGATTAGTTCAAACGCCCACAGAAAGCACTGAGAGTAGTCTGGCCCACCCCATACACAAAAGCCCACCCAATATTACCTTTATTCATAATAGAATGGTTAGTATTGTTATTGCTACTACTATCAATGTTATTTCATAATGAGGGGCCTGGGAATCTGTATTTTTTCAAGATTCCCCAGGTGATTCTTAATAGTAACCAAAGCGTGAAAACCACTCATCTTGAGCCTGGGGCACTGCTTAAGAAACTAGCCCTCATCCTCTCTGTCCTGAATCCTAGTACTTGCTGTCTCAGTCATCAGGAAGTACATGGAGTCTGACAGGCCTTAAGGAAGGAAGGCAGACAAGCAAGAAGGGAATGGGTGGGGAGGGAAGGGGCAGAGGCAAGGGAGAGCACAGAGGAGAGGAGGAAGGATATTAACCCCTGTTAAAAAAATTAACGGAAGTGGGATAACTGGGTGGGACAGTCCTTAAGCATCTGCCTTTGCCTCAGGTCATGATCCTGGAATCTGGGATTGAGCGCTTCACTGGGCTCCAGCCCCGCATTGGGCTCTCTGCTCGGCGGGAAGCCTACGTCTCCCTCTCTCACTCCCCCTGCTTGTGTTCCCTCTCTAGCTGTGTTTCTCTCTGTCAAATAAATAAATAAAATCTTTAAAAATAAAAAACATAAAAAACAAGATAAAAAATAAACAGAAGCATATTGAACATCCTAAGTGTTTATTTGAGCAAACATCTATGCACATAGGACAGTGGGAAACCGAAAGTGGTTAGGAGCCCTCCAGAGACAGGGGCTGGGGGGAAACTTATATGGAGAACATGTGAAAGCAAATAAAAGAAATTATTTGAGTGGCTAAAGCTTAAACCTTCATTGGCTGTTTGTGATTGGCTGTTCAGGCCTCAAGTTCAGTTTGCTCCCGTCGGTACCACAGTATCAGAGTCACCTTAGTCTAACGGCCTCCTTATTAATTAATTTAAACCCTTCATAAATATCTATGGAATGAATGAGGAGGAGGTGGGTGAAAAGGAAAACATGAAGAGAAAAATACAGTTAATAAATGTAGCATTTATTAAATGCCACGCATTGTTCTAAACTCTTCTGATATGTACTGATGAAGCTAACACTTAGAAAAACCCAGAGGTAAGTAATATCATTCCCATTTTCTGGAGGAGGAAACTGAGCTACAAAGACGTAATAGAACCCGAAGTCACACAGATATTAAGGGACAGAGACTGGACTTGAAGCCCACAGGACATGGCTCCCAGACAGATGAGAGGGCAGTGTAAGTAAGGTGGGCAACATTCTTATCAAGACATCAGATCCATGAGAAAGGAAATGGCTATATGGACAGAAGAAGCCAGGGGTGCTTCACAGAAGAGGAGAGGGAGGGAATCTGGGGCATGGCCATGGTCATGAGCAAAAGCAAGAAGTCAAAAGGACAGGCAAAGAGGCAGGGAGTTCCTCTCTGCCACAGACCTGCTATCGTCCCTGTCACTGGAGACACCTCTCAACCGGTCCCTCCTCTAAGCTCCTCTGCGCAACCCAACATAACCACAGCACCTCTGCATTTGGACATAGCACTTTTTATCTGCAAAGTGCTTCTGGATCTACAAATTCATTTGAGTCTCAAGCCGCCTTCCCTGTGCAATTAGCAAGATTAATATTATTATGTCCCCTTGACTGATAAGAAAGTCAAGGCTTAAAGAGATGGAATGACTTGCTTAGAGTCACAGAGCTTGGAAACAACTAAGATAACCTAGAATTTGACCCCTGTCAATGCCTTGGGGCCCACAGGAGTCCTTCCTGGCCACCAGGCCTCTCCATATCTGGCATTATCCCCAATCTCACTTCCCCATACCCTCTCCCTGAGCTAGACAGTTCATATCCCCAACTCTAGTCCCCCAGCCTGGCCCCCTTCCAGCCATTTTCAATCAAAGCCCTCCACTACTTTACAGGTCCCCCTAGGTGCTACTTCTTCCAGGAGGCCCTCCTTGAGTACAGGACCTGGAGAAGAGGCATGAAGTGGATGGAAAAGCAGTCAGTGGAATCCTGTGGGATCTGCTGTGCTCAGATCTGAACTCAGTGACTCAGTCAATTCCCTGAGGTCCCTCACCAGGACACTGGGATGAAAAGAGTTGATGTATGTGGCAGGTAGGAGCTAGCAATTACCAAGGGGATTACTCAGAAAATGGTGTTTCTCTTCTAAACATGACTAACCCAGCACCCCTCCCCCCCACCGCCAATTCGTCTTCACATGAGACCAATCCCACACCTTGTAACACTTGACTCCTGTTTTTGAGCACTTGCTTAGGTTTCCCGTATACATAGTGAGCTCCTGGAGAACAGGAGCCATGACAATGGCTCTCCTCTGTCATCCCCTAGGACTGGGCCCAGGATCAGACACTAATAAATACATACAAATCGGAGAATTCTTTGTGCTGAGCTTTTCCTACCACTTACAAAGCCTTCCTCACGAGGAGTGTCCACACTGACCCCGGCACCACTCACCTGCACAAGGCCCAGTCCCCTAAATGGGATTATAGATCAATGTTCTGCTCTGCCTCGCTGTCCCTAACTGTGGAACTCTGTGTAAACTTGCCTCGTGTCTTCAAATGGATGCAGCTACTTCCCAGAGAAGGGCATTAGATGCAACCAGTGCAAACTTACTCCCTTGCAACACCGTGTTTTATATGCTCCCTAAATACTTAGTGAACACCTACTAAGTCCCAGGCCCACATTAAGTGCTGGGGATTCAACAGTGACAAATGTTAATAAGGTGATAACAAAAACTCTTGCAGCCCAGATACCGCCTACAGTTGGGGCCCACGTAAGGAATGGCCCTTTAAAGAAAAAAGACCTGATCTATTTTATTTATCCTCCAGGGAAGATGGCAGGGAGAAGTAAGCTCTAGTTATTTTTTCATTAAATAATAACCATTTTTCAACTCCCCTCATCCTTCCCAGCCAACAAGACCTATCCAAACCGTTAAACCAAATCACAGAGCACACAGAATGATCCTGGTGTTTGAAGGCAAAGAGAGAGCCCTGGAATGACTAATACCTCCAAGATCCAAAACACTACTTTCCTCTTGCTAATTAACTACAAAGAGGTAAGATGTCAGTTCAGTTTCATCTCCAGCTCCTGCAGACAGAAAATGTGATTTCCAACAATGTACTCATTATAAAAAAAAATCCTAATACATCAAAATTGGGTGCCCTGTGGAGTTCATTATAGGATTTGAGGAGTGTCTATACTGTCATTTTTATCTTCGCTTTTTTTCTTTTGTCTCACCAGTCATTTAAAATGTCCAAAGAGAAATGTAAGCTTTAAAAAGCATCCTATTGATTGAAAAGTAGAAAAAGTACTGTTGGAGCAATTGTAAATTCTTTTTTTTTTTTTGGCCCACCATGGGGAGACATCATGGGGAATTTATAATCCACTGGTGTATATTTAATAAGGACATATTCTTTAGAGATTATTCTCTCAGAGGAATGCTATAAACATCATTGAGCCCTTGATAAAAAAATTCTTCAAGAAAACAATAAGCGACAACCGTTACACTCTTTATGCTGCCGGAGGTATCCACTAGTAGATAACCACCTAGGAGTGAGCAGCTAACTAGTTTCTGTATCCAACCTGCTGATTATAGAGGCTGCCCATCACACCCTTCGAGGTGTTTTTTTCAGAACATGAAGTCTATGAAAGGCTCTTGTCATTGGGTTAAACAATGCCATTCCCTAGGCCACCACCTACTCTCAACCTACTACGAGGGGGAGAAGCATTAGGAGATATTAAAAAAACTGATCTGCCAAAAAGGGATCATGGTCCCCTTGCAGCTAAGAGAACACACTTTTGTTAAGTGGCCTAATTAATACTTAAAAGGGTACTGTACACTGTGAAACTGACTTCTTGATGCTGCTAAATGACTCCCAAGTCTGAAACAAGGCCTGCTCGTGCCTGGATATTAGGGGGCTATCCAAGAAGAGTGGCTCACAACCCTATGTCGTCAAATCACACTTTCTGAAAAATACTCTTAACCCTCACACTCTACCGCACCCTGGAATCTGGATACAGGAGATCTGGAGTAAGGCCCAGGCATATGTATGTTCTTCACAAAGACTGATGGGTGCTTCTGAGGCAAAGTTGGGAAAAAGGACCATGAAATTAGTCGTTGGGTATCTGCAACTACATTCAAGGAGATGAAACCAGACAGATGATTTTTTAAGCAAAGTATCAGAATTGTAAGGGATCTGAAAAGTCAAGTAGCCAAATGCCCCATTGTGTTTGACCCCATGACAACATTCAGGTGACCATTTCAAGTGAGAGGGCACATGCTGCTTCACAGAGTATCCACACCATTGTGGGGCTGTCCTAATGGCTGGAAGCTCTACCATTATGGAGTCAAACCTATCTCCTCTTCTATTCATTGGTCCAGGTTGTACCTTTTGAGGTCTTACCACTCCTGCAGAGTGACTTGAAAAGGCTAGAAGTGTGGGACATGGTGGTACAATTAAGTAAGCACTGACTTTGGAGTTAAAAAGCCTTACTCTTGGGCACCAAATAGGCCAGATAAGCAGCTTAGCTTCTCTTTGTCACAAATTTCCTCAACTGTAAAATGGGAATACTAAGAGCTTAGTATATGGATCTTAGAGTGTGGTTGAGAGCATTCAATAATGAAAACAAAGGGAAAGCCCTCTGGGAACTTAGCAGTAGTAATCAAATCCACGGTATCAGGATTAGTCTTTCTATAGCCATAATACTACTCATGATGAATACCTCATGATGGCTGAAGTTCACTATGAAAAGTCAACAACTTTCAAACCACGAGGATCTAGGTTAATACAAACGGAACAATTACAGACTGCCTTCCAAGTAAAGACAGGCTGCTCTGGGTAGGCTGCAAAGGGCAGGTTTTCCTAAAAGTGTATTTATTCCAAATCCAAGTGAAAAGGCAGCTAGTGAACCCCCACAATCATGAACTGAAAGGTCTTTAAAATCAAGTCACATTTTTTTTCATATTCTTCAAAAACTATTCTCAACTCATAATAACATGGATGAGAAAAGGCAACCCAATTGAAGCTTGTCATTGCTCATACGGCGTGCTTATACAGAATTTCCAGAAGAGCTACTTTAAGGCACACAAAGATAATAATTGCCTATTCATTTTGAACATACACCACCTTACAGTTGCTTTTTAAGTTCATGTGGCAGTAGCATATTCTCCCAACTTGAATGGGACATTATTTATAAATAACCTGCCCAGGAGTGATTTGGCAGGGCCCTCCAAGAAGCATGGCTCTGACTTCTTTAGAAGTCTACATTCAATAATAAGAAATGTAACTTTCTGTTTCATTTAAATATTTTTGAGAAGAATGGAACTCTGAACCAAGCCTTTAGACGTTGTGCCTAATAGCCCCAGACTGAAATACTATTGGTGGTCTGGCAAAAGCCTTGACTTTGTCTCATTTAAATAGTACCAACAGTACCAGTTACTTTGCATTAAAAAAATCAATCTCACAGCCTTCTCTTGAAAGCATATCAATAATATGAGCAACCAAGGGTTAATCTTAATGTTATAACCATGTAAATATCAAAGAGAAAGTTCTGAAAATATAGTCTAATTCAGGCATTCTTTTTTTTTTAACATTTTATTTAGACATTGAAGAGAATAAGTAAGCGAGCGAATGAGAGAGAGCATGTGAGCATGAGTGGGGGGAGGGAGAGGGAGAAGCAGACTCGCTTGCTGGACAGGGGGTCCAAGGGACCCCGTGATCATGACCTGAAAGATGGCAGACACTTAAGAGACTAAGCCGCTCAGGCACCCTAATTCAGGCATTCTTAATGGGAACGATATCATTCCTGGTGTGGGGAGAAAATTAGCTCGTAAGGGACAAAATCACTTTACATATCAAAATGTTGTAGCCCTTCAAAGGGCCACATACAGTATATCTATATATACTAACATACAGCATATCTGTGACATTAAGTTTTAATGGGGAATAGAGGGAGACAATTAGGAAAGAAATGGCTAATAAGGCTTCCTAGGATGGCTATAATTTTTTAAAGACTGAGAAATGCTGATCTAATTAATTCAATTAATACATCAACACAATCACAATGGTGAAAGAATCTACCGTGACTCCTGCCTCATTTTTCACTTCTGGATGGGACTAGTAATATGACTGCCACAGGAGGGATTCATTCAACCAGTACTTACTGCACGGCTAGCCTGAGCTCTGAGGACTCTTTTGGGGGCAGCTAATACAAAAATGAAGAAGACAGTTCCTAGCCTAGGGGAGCTCACAGTCCAGGAGGGGAGAAAAACATGTACGTGGGAATGTACAGGATAAAGCCATAGCTGCTCAGAAGAGAGGTGTGCTCAGAGTTCTATAGGAACACACAAGAAGAACACCAAGGTCAGCCTTGGAGGGTTGGGGAAGAATTCTCAGTGGAGAGGATCACTCCATTGTTCTTAATTCTAAGCTTTACCATAGCCAAACTTGACCCCTAGGCCTCTCTCATTCTTGGCCACTTTGGACTTGGCAACCTGGACATCTAGGCAATCTAAAACATGAATGCAGAGCATTTCCTTAGACTATGTGCCTTTCCCCATAGTTATTAAACCTATAAATGGAAACAAGCTCTGAGCAAAAAATTCATCAGTCCAAGATACTAATACCAGTCATTTCATATTAGATGGGTGTGTGCCCCCAAAGGGATCCTATAATAACTAACACCAGAGTCCCGATTTTGGACTTAAAGTAGCTTGTTCCATATTAACCAAAACCCTGCACTGGACTTTTTGTGCCTTGAGATAAGTGGTACTCAGTAAGTATAGGTTAATGACAACAATATTTTGTGCAATATATTTTTTAAAGATTTATTTATTTATTTTTGAAAAAGAGAGAGCACAGGGGGGAGGGACAGAGAGGGAAGAAGCTTGAGTAGACTCCACACTGAGTGTGAGCCTGACGCAGGGCTTGATCTCAGCACACTGAGATCACAACCTGAGCAGAAATCACAAGTTGGATGCTTAACTAACTGCAGCATCCAGGTGCCCTGTGTGATAATTTTATAGATCACAAAAAATTCTCAAATGCACTAACTAAATGTTCATAGAAACTGCATGTAATATCACATCCATTTTATAAATGAGACAACCAAGTCTCAATGAGGTCAAACTTTTTGAATTAAAGTGACTCATAAGTGCCAAGGCTCCAACCCCGTCATTGACTCCGTGACTCTGATGCTCTTCCCCTACAAACACTGAGGCTGAGGGTAACCACTGACTACTGCCTAGAGATCCCAGTTGAGCTAGAATGACTGATACTGGGAATCTTTAAGTCTTGACTAGCAGTGTTTATTTATTTGAGAGACAGAATATGCACATGAGTGGTTGGGGAGGGGAGGAGGAAGAGGGAGAAGTATACTCCCCGCTGAGCAGGGAGCCCCATGTGGGGCTCGATCCCAGGACCCCAAGATCATGACCTGAGCTGAAGGCAGACACTTAACCAACTGTGTCACCCAGGTGCCCCGTTGATGAACAGTTCTTTGATGACAGCCAGCAATTAGTCTACAAACACAGAGACAATCCTGAGGAAAACTAAATGGTATCAACAATGAAATGCTGAGACGCTATGCCAAGCACATTGATGGTACAGTCAGAATACTTGGTTTGGATGAATTATTTAACTTCTCTAAGCCTCAGGTTCCTCATCTGCAAAACAGTTACAATAAAAATGTCCAAAAATTCACTATATTTTACACACACACACACACACACACACACACACACACACACACACAGACGTCCTGGGACAAGGCGAGTACTTTAATGAATGTAAGCCTGAGTCATGGCTCTTTGCACAGCACTAAGCCAGAGATATGAGAAATCCAAGGACACATGATACGGAGCCTGCTCTTGGGGAACTCAGAGAAACACTAACAGTACAAGATAGAAAGTCTTATGTGCCACTGAAGTTCAGGTTAGTGATTTGGAAGTCTGAAAGGAAAGAACAGGGAAGGTGTAATAAAAGAGGGGTGCATGTGAACTAGACATTAAGAAATGGGTACAATTTACGCATATAGAGCTAAGAATGTGGTTATTTCAGATGATGAAAATAACAAGCACCCCAGTGCAGAGAAGGGAAACCACAGAATGGATATAAAGGCCCCAATTAACTAACCCACATCATTCCTTCTGGCGAATATGGTGGCCAATGACCACAGTACCAGAATCCATGCCACTCTCTCCGGTACGCCTGCACACTTCCGCTCTGACCAGTTGAAGGCTACCTCACGCCTGCACACTTCCGCCCTGACCAGTTGAAGGCTACCTCACGCCTGCACACTTCCGCTCTGACCAGTTGAAGGCTACCTTACCAAGTTGGTTGTGTTTGTTCCCAAACCTTTTTAGAACAATTGTACTTTATGTTGCAATTACAAAATGTAACTAAATATTACATACAGAAGAAAAGAGATAGAGTTTTGTTTCTATTAAGAATTGAGTTTAGGGGCGCCTGGGTGGTTCAATTGGTTAAGCGGCTGCCTTCGGCTCAGGTCATGATCCCGGAGACCCGGGATCGAGCCCCCCATCGGGCTCCCTGCTCAGCGGGAGGCCTGCTTCTCCCTCTCTCACTCCCCCTGCTTGTGTTCCCTCTCTAGCTGTGTTTCTCTCTGTCAAATAAATAAAATCTTTCTTTAAAAAAAGAATTGAGTTTAGAAAAACTGAATAAAAGGAAGTTGTTCAAAAATACTATGACATTTTGTGTGGGAAAGACTACTACATAAGTTTGGGAAGGATGGTTGTCAGGGACTGGGAAGGGAATAATGGGGATTTATGGCTTAATGGGGCGGAGTTTCAGTTTTGCAAGATGAAGGGTCCTGAAGTTGGACGGTGGTGATGGCTGCACAACAATGTGAATGAACCTGATACTTACAAAACTGTACCCTTAAAAATGGTTAACTTGATAAATTTTGTTACGGGTATTTTACAACAATTAAAAAGAAAGTGCAAAAAAAAAAGATTGGAGAGGCAATCATAAAAATCTAGATAAACCCTATGCTCAAATTGCTTCACACACATCTAAGTTCTTACTTGATTTGAAAGAAGCCAAAACTAGAAACTGTAGATAATAATAATCATGGCAAACAGTTGGTGCTTATTCTGTAGAAAACATAGGTCAAAGCAGTTTACATATAATGACTTATTTAATCCTTCCAAGAAGCCAATAAGAGAGGAGCAATTATGATACCCATTTTAGAGATGAGAACAATTAATTAGGCATAAGAGGTTTAATGGTACGACCAGGATCACAGGACCAATAAGGGTCAGAGACAGGATGCAGACTAAAGAGTCTAGCCCCAGAGTCCACACTCTTACCCAGCCCACCCGCACCGGACTAGGGAAGGAAGATACGGAGCACTCCCCAGAAAGACTCATCATCAAAGGAAAGACACTGACCCCAAATCCAAAGGGTTTAACAATTCACCCCTCCCTTTAATCGATTTTCCTTTTTAACCAATTACCATCCCAAAAAAGCAGTGGAGAAGACATTTCTACTATATTCATCCTAACTGGAGCCTGGAGATACTAAACAGCCCAGAAGGCAAGCAGCCAGACTACACCGGTGAACCACAGGATGGCTTCCGTTGCTGGAACATGACAAGAGCCAGTGGTCCCCTGACAAGCACAGAGACAACAGAGACACCTCTGAAGTCAGCTGATAACAATGTGCACTTTTTACATGACAAGATGCAGGATTCATTGCGTGCCACTGGAACCTAAGAGAATGTCTGGTTGTGTCTGGCATGGTTTATTGGAACAGAAACTCCTGTAAGAAACCTTTTCTAAGCCAAGAGATAGCACTGTGTGTGTGTGTGTGTGTGTGTGTGTGTGTGTGTGTGTGTTTAAGGTGAATACATGTATATACGATGCATCTGCATCTACCATTCAAATTGACAGGACATTCAGGGAAGTCTTCTGGGCTAGGTTTAAAGAAGCTCCTGGAACCAAGAATGGGATTTTCCTACCTTTTGTCTTCAAAAGCAGTCTACAAACACTATGCATTTTCTAAGGGTCAGCACTGACCTGTTTTTTTTTTTCTTTCTTTCTTCTTCTTCTTCTCTTCCTCCTCTTCCTCCTCCTCCTCCTCTCCCTCCTCCTGCCCCTCCTCCTCCCCCTCCCCCTCCCTTTCCCCTTCCCCTTCCTCCTCCTCCTCCTCCTCCTCCTGCTCTTCTTCGTCTTCTTCTTTTTTTTGGTAGGAGTTGGGAGTGGAAGAAATTTAGTCCAAATCAAACCAAGTCTTTTCATTAACAAACTGTAGAAAGGAGTTTCTGGGAGCTACGGAAGGAGTATGTTTTTCTGTTTTTGATGGAGAACTCTGAATTCCAAGATCAAAAGAATAGATTTGGTGGCAAGAGAGTGAGTTGGTAAGAGCTGCATTAAAGATTAACTTGAGCCCCGGGTGGGCTATTTTGGTGGTAACGGGGTCTTGAGGCAAAGACTGGATTGAAGAGACATCTCCACTCTTCCGAGTTTACTCTCACCCACGTCGCCGTCCCTCACTGATCAGAGAACAGATGGGAATGTGCTGAAGGCTGCAGGGGCATCACACAAGGGCCACTACACCTGCTTCTGTCATCTGGGGCTGCACAGACAATGGGACTGGTCACCAGTGGGGCAAA
Organism: Spilogale gracilis; assembly: GCA_004023965.1. Lineage (NCBI taxonomy): Eukaryota > Metazoa > Chordata > Mammalia > Carnivora > Mephitidae > Spilogale > Spilogale gracilis. The sequence goes on along the minus strand of PITA01004872.1, from coordinate 477 downwards.
CGGCAGACACCCATTCCCCGCATGACCAGCCTCTCTAGGGCTGTCAAAATTGAAAAACCCCTAGATAAATGAACTCCATAGTTTCACCTTGGTAGATACCCATTATGTGAGGTCAGTATAAATTACATTCCTTATACACTGAAATAACTAACGAAAATAAGCCCAAAGTGACTCTCAAAATATAAATTTCAAGCTGCAGATACGCCAGTAACTATTTCTGTACTATGTTCTCCATCTTAGCCCTTCTGCAAATTAGGGATAATTGTACTTGCCAGACACTTACTTCAGAGGTTGGTGAGAGGATGATGTTTGTAAAGCTTGTTGGGTTTTGTGGATGAAAGGTTTCTGATTAGTGCAAATTGTAAATTATTACTATTCATTAGAAAGAACAAATGAATTATTTCAGCTCCTAATGCATCCCTGACACCATCCGCTATTGTACACAGAAGGATAGTCTTGAAGAACACACCCTATTCC
>PITA01004871.1:7500-117755 GCA_004023965.1 Spilogale gracilis | reverse complement strand
CTCTTTCCACAGTTTGGCGATTGTGGCCATTCCTGCAATGAACATTGGGGTACATATGGCCCTTCTTTTCACTACATCTGTATCTTTGGGGTAAATGCCCAGTAGTGCAATTGCAGGGTCATAGGGATAGTTCCATTTTTAATTTTTTAAGGAATCTCCACACTGTTTTCCAAAGTGGGTTCACCAACTTGCATTCCCAGCAACAGTATAAGAGAGTTCCCCTTTCTCCGTAGCCTCTCCAATACTTGTTGTTTCCTGACTTGTTAATTTTGGCCATTCTGACTGGTGTAAGGTGGTATCTCAGTGTGGTTTTGATTTGAATTTCCCTGATAGCTAGTGACGCTGAACATTTTTTCATGTGTCTGTTAGCCGTTTGTATCTCTTCTATGGAGAAGTGAAGAGGCAACATTTTTAAACACTTGGGCAAAAAAGAGGAAAATGTCTTCAGGGCAGAGAAAGATTTCTTTGACAAGGCATTATAAAAGAAGAGAAATATTGATAAATTTGACAGCCTTTTGATTAAAAACAATAAGCAAAGGGGAAGACAAACTACAACACTGCAGAAAATAGTCTGGCGCTCTGTTATAAAACTGAAGATATGTATGCCTGACGATGGAGAAAGTCATGTCTTAGGTATACTCCCTGGAGAAGCTCATGTACATGTGCACAAGGAGATGTTTGAAATAGTCAAAAACTAGATGGAAAACACACATCAACAACAAGATGAATGAACCCTGGAATAGTCATTGGATAAAATAGCGTCGGCAGGGAAAATGCATAACTACCGCTACACATCACAAGAATGAATCACGTAAACCCAGGTTGAGTCAAAGAAACACAAAGTAAGAGAAAAAGTATGAAACAATTCCACTTCTATAAAGCTCAAAAGTGGACAAAACTAACCTATAGTGGGTTTAGTGGTTTCTATGTGGGTAGCTAAACTATACAGAAAAGAAAGGACACATGATGGATTTCTGGAGGTGGAAACTTTCTGCTTCTTAAATTGGTGATTTCCGTGAGTATTCACTTTGTGATTATATGGAACACTTATGTCTTAAGCTGAAACCACACACTAGGAGAATATCTTTGTAATAAATGATTAGCTTTCAGAATTCATATATATATATATATATATATATTAGGCCTTCAAATCTGTAAGACAAGGAGGGCAAAAGATATGAATAGCAATGTGATAATGTGATAATTATATATATAATTTATATCTATAAAAGCTATAAATTAATATATATGTTAAATATTAAATATTTAATATCTATTAAAAGTTCTCAGTCTCATGAATAATGTGAAAGAGGATTCCAAAAAAAAAAAAAGAGTAATCATTGCTAAGAGAGTCATCCAAAATAGGGTGGTGAGGAGAGCCGGGAATCAGAGCCTCTGACTTCTTAGGTTTCAATTCTTGAACACCAGGACTGGACTTCTGCCAATTGCAACTTGTCCACTGCACTTTAAGCACCTTCTGGTACACATTGTTTTACTTTGGATTGAAACGGAAATAATGGAACATCTACTAGTCAAATAGCCAATCATTTTAACCCTGTCAGTACCAATTATAATCCATTCAAAACAAGTCACATAACATTTCTTGGTTTGTCTTCATAAGACACTTGCCCTTGCAATTCGGAGTACACTTTCAGTTTTGGTCTGCTCTGTGTCTCCAAGCCTGCAATCCCTAAATCCCCCATGGTTGCTTTATAGCCTCTTCTTGGTCAATGGTAAATGGGAAAAATTCAAATTAAAACTGATGAAGTGTCGGGACGCCTGGGTGGCTCAGTTGGGTAAGTGACTGCCTTCGGCTCAGGTCATGATCCCGGAGACCCGGGATCGAGCCCCACATCGGGCTCCCTGCTCGGCGGGAAGCCTGCTTCTCCCTTTCTCACTCCCCTTTCTTGTGTTCCCTCTCTGGCTGTGTTTCTCTCTGTCAAATAAATAAATAAAAATCTTAAAAAAAAAAAAAAAACTGATGAAGTGTCATTTTATAGCCATCACACCAGCAAACATTAAAAGCCTGACAACACCAAGTATTGGTAAGAATATGGAAACACAGATCTATACTTAGACTTCTGGAGTGTGCTTTAGGGAGTAATTTGGCCATATTTAACAACTTTTAAAAAGAGCATACCCTCTGGCCCAACAAAGGAGTTTTGCCTGATGCAGAAGAAGCCTTTTTATAAAAGTATTTATCCTTGCTCTTGTTTGCAATAGCAAAATTAGAAACAACTTTACTGTTCCTAAACAAAAGAAGGGATAAATAAACTGTAGTGACTTACATTGCAACATAAAGTGATATCATATAGCAACTAGAATGAACTAGAGATTCTCAAGTATCAAAATGGAAAGCAAATTGTAGACTATGCATAGTAACATACCATTTGTATAAACTTTGAAAACATGCAAAACAACACCACATATTGTTTATGATACATACATATGTAGCAATAGTACAAAAATATGCAGGAGAATGATAAACACTGTATTTAGGGTGGTATTTGCCTCAGGGGGGGGAGGAAGAAATGAGATCCATGCAGAGCATGCAGAGCTTGAATTATGTCTGAAATATTTTACTTATTTAAAAAGTACCAAAACAAAAAGAAAAGAAAATCTATCATGTTAATTCACCAGATTAACAAGTTACAGAAGAACCATGTGATCATCTCAATAGATTCAGAAAAAGCATCAATAAAATTCAGCAACACTAATTCATGATTTAAAAAACAAAAACAAAAACAAAAAAAACCCTTCAACTGGGAAGAAAATCTTAACCTGGTAAGAATTCTCTACCTAACTTGAAAGAAAACTCAGAAGTATATTAATCCAGCTACACCATTTCCCAAGCGTTCTCTAATCTTGGCTTTCATGCCCCTGGTGATGGGGAGTCATTACCTTTAGGCAATCCGCTTCAGTTCCGAACAGGCTTGGCCTGTTAAAACAGTCATCCTCATTCTGTGCCAAAAATCTGCCTCCTTTTGCTGCCCATGGTTCCAGCACCCAGGTTGTAGCTTTGCCCTCATGTATTAAGCTCAGAGTCCAAACCAAACCCCTGGACCCTCGCCCTCGCTCTATCATGACCTCCTGAGTAGGACTTCCCGGGTTCTTGCTATCATCTCTTCATCTACGAATTGCATGTTTTGAATGGTCACTCCAGGCTCTGATAGTCAAGAATTCCGTAAGATAAATGTATTTCCAAAACTTTGTCCTAAGACTTGCCTGGCGAGTCTGCTCCATTCAACAAGCCTGGAAATGCAGTGCACAGGCAAAGAGAAGACATGGCTAGTGGAGTAGTGGAGAGTTATGAAAAGGTGCTACTTAAGGCCACAGCACCCTGTGCTAAGCCATGGACATTCCTAGCCCAGTGTGGCTCAGTGGGGAGGACCCTCCAGACCTCGCTTCAGGGAAACCTCATAGCTGGCCTCCTAGGGAAAACTGGTGAAGGAGGGCCTTCAACCGGCTCCTTCTCCACCTATGGAAACCCTTCTCACCATTCAGACACCAAGAAGAGTGGCTGCCTCTCTGAGGCTGGCCTTCATCTCCTGCAAGAGAATGAGCTTCCCTCTCTGCAGGCCTTTCCTTCTAGTTCTAACACCGCCCCCTAGATTTCTGCTTGACAAACTCTCACTTCTTCAGTGCCAGTCACATTTGCTGACTTATTTAGGTAGACACTATGACGAGTGGCCATTTTACAGATGGGGAAACTAAGGCACAGAGGCGCTGACCTGAGCTCATGGAGCTAGTTGTTAACAGAAACAAGGTTTGAATCTGGGAAATCTGGGGGTTTTTTTATTTTTATTTATTTGACAGAGAGACACACAGTGAGAGAGGGAACAGAAGCAGGGGGAGTGGGAGAGGGAGAAGCAGGCTTCCCACCGAGCAGGGAGCCCAATGCAGGGCTCAAACCCAGGACCCCAGGATCATGACCCAAGCCGAAGGCAGCTGCTTAAGGACTGAGCCACACAGATGCCCCTTGACAATCTGGTTTCTGGAGCCTAAGTCTTTTTCTCCTATGGTGCAAGGCTGATTGGAGTCCTTCTGAGCACTCCTGTCTGAGTTGTTTATATATATGTCTTATCACTTCCACTGGTTCGTCTGTTCTGTAAGCTGCTTTTTCTCACTGAGCATTTTATCGTGTACATCTTTCCATGCCATTAAATATTATTCTGCAATATCATTTTTACTGACAGCCTCATGATCCACTGTGATATGGAACCAGCCCGACTGTCGAACATTAAAGTTACTTTCCCATTTTTCACTACCATCTACAACGTTTCGGTAAATACACTTATAATTATATCTCTGTGCCCATCCCCGGCTGTTTCTTTACAATCTGTTCCAGAAGGAACCACCAGATCAAAGCAAGTACACACTTTTAAGACTTCTGATATTATTTCCAAATTACCCCTGGAAAGCCTCTCCAGTAGTGAAGGGAAGATCCTGTCCCCCGGGGTCTTGGTCAACCCAGGCTACAGCCGCAAGGTAAGAAAATAAGAAGCTGGCGTTTGGTGGCGGTGGGTTGGGGTGAGGAGAGGGCCGACTACTGTTTGAACTAATTTTTTTGTTTAGAAGTAAAGTTTTTTTGCTTCCTTATTGAATATTTGCACTTCTTCTTTTGTGAATATCCTTTGCTTATGATTCAAATCAGTATTTTTATCTCTTATCGGTGTGCAAGAAAAGAGAGAGAAAGAGAGGGCCAAACAGAAGATAAAATCGCTTTCATTCCTCCCCTATGAGCAGAAGCAGGAGCTAATAAAAAAGTTACATTTGCAGACTTTTATCGAAGCTTTTGCTAACATAAACCCTAACAAACCCAGGCCCCTTCCAGCTCACAAGGTCTGAGTGGTAACGACGTCCCTGGCAGCCACGCCACCCTGCCCTATGTACTGCTGGTGGTGCCCAGGGAGGGTGCACCCAGATGCGGGAATCAGACCACCACCCAGATCCAAATGCCAGCCCTCTTGTGCACAAACACGGGACCTTGAGCTAGCTGTTTGGCCTCTTCCTGTTGGCTCATTTCACTCCCTGGAACCCCTTTATAAATAACTTAAAGGGACAAGAGCCCATTCTTCGGGCTCTGCTTTCAGGAACACATAGGCTAAGAGAGATTCCAAGAGAGACCCGGCTAGGGAGCTATGGGATTTCAGAGGACAATCTAGGTAGGCTTCCGGGAAAAGGTGACATTTGGGTGGAATCTTGAAGCCTGGCCATGCAGCGATAGGAGGAAAGGTCTGAGCAAAACCTTCAATGCAGAAATACTCAAGGCATGAATGGGAGAGGAGGGGCTTAGGTTCTCTGAAACTGTGTGGGTAAAGGAGACTTGTGGAAAATAAGACGGGAAAGAGAAGCAGAAATCAGAATCTTCGGTGAGAAGTGTGAACTTCTGAAGGCAACAGGTGGCAAAGAGGTCAGAACTAGGTTTTAGAGGAACTGGTTGGCTGTGATATGAGACAAGCGAGCGCAGGGACGACACCAGACCCTGGAGAAGGGCAGACCAGTCCAGAGGCTCTCGGATGGGTCTGTGGAAGGATGGCAAGGATTGAACCATAGTCGGACTGTGGAGCTGGAGGACCAAGGAAAAACTGGAAGCTACAGGATGTAATGGGACAAGGTTTGAGGGAGTCAGTAGTCCTCACCCTATTTAATATGCTATGTCAAGGCCATTATTTGCCTATTTTAATTAAGATGCCATTTCTGTCCAGGAGCAAAGAATCTTTATGTTGCTCAATAGTACAAGGCTCAATCCATTTACTCCACTAAACTGATGCTTTTAATGATAATGTGAACAGATTCCCAAACTCCTCCCCACAGCCAGACCAAGGGCTCTACGGAAGAGCTGTGTAGACATGGTGTGAGGCTGTATGGCCAGGAAACGCTTAACAAATTCCTGTTGAGGCAATACAGTAGATTGATTAGGCAGCTAACACCAGCCCTTCTAACGAGCATCCCCAAAATATCAGTGGCTTAACACGGTAAGAGCTCATTGACACTCAAGCAACATCCAATGCATATGTTGCTTCTGGGCATGTCTCCTGGGGAGCTTGGGGTCCCTGGGGACACTGGTGCTTCCAGCTAGTGCTTCTTCTAAGCTCCTCACTAGAACCTTTGCATCTAGTTCAAGAATGAGGGAAGAGAGAGGGTGTGAAGGACTGGGAGCCCCCTACATAACCTTGTTGGTCCAAAAGGGACACACATCATTTCCATGGACCTTCCACTGCAAAAGATAGTCACATGGAGAAGGGCAGTTTCTGGCTAGGCAGCTGTCTCCCTGCAGCAGCCGTACACTGTGGAAGGGGAGGTGAGTCTCTGATGGTTGGCAGTGAACAAAACACCATTGCTGCCCTCAGAGAGCTTACATCCTGGTGGGGAGGTAGACAAGAGACTCCAAAAAGGAATGTGCTAGAGACAGTGCTATGGGGGTGGGCGGGCCTGGGGGGCATTGGGCTTAGGGCTTCTTGGAAGAAGAGGTATATAAGCTGAGATCTACAAGGGATGTGAATTTAGTTAGTCAGGAAGAAGGAAAGAAGACTGTTCCAACAGAGGAGACAGAACGTACAAAGGAAGGAAAAGCAAAGTATGCTGTGTTCTAGGAACTAAAAGAAATTCAGTAGAGACCGTAGGAAAGGGGAAGCAAGAGACGGAGCTGGGGAGGTAGGCAGGTGCCAGACCATTCATCCCCTCTGCCAACAAATATTTACTGAATGACTAGTCTATGCCAGACACGGTTCTAGGCAATGGGGACAAAGCAGCGGATCACATAGACAAGCCCATGAGGGTTTTCTGAGCCAGGGAAGGAAGCTGGGCTTAAGGCTAAGGGCACATGAGCCCCTGAAGGGATTCAGACTTGGGGCCCTCCAGCCAAGACATGTAGGACAGGAACTGGTTGAGCCTGGGTCCCGCCATCCTTTGCATTGCTCAGAGGAGCGAAGGAGCTGTCAGGGCCATAGTCTGGAGTCGGCAGCTGTGCGTGGATCCAATTTCCGGCACTGGGGCACGTGCCCTTTGCCGCGGATGGTTTGTTTACTCTGCCATTTGTTGTAATCATTTCTGATCTTTTGCTTATTGTGTCAAAGATAAACACCACTTGGCGGATCCCCCGGGAGCAGGACGCCTGTTCCACCGGGCTTTGTGAGCCGCCACTTCACACTTGAAACAACCTGTTATTTCCTCTCTTGAAAGAGGCTCATAAAATGATAGATGAATCTCCAGTAACTATAATACCCTCCTAATGGTTAGAGAAACTGGAGCCATATAGCAGGAGCGCAGTCTAGAAGAAAAATAAGAGAGTTAGAAAGACAAGCTTTAAAATATAATGGTGTCGTAATGGGCAAAATGAAACACACGGATGCTATTAGAATTCTGCCCGATGCATCCTGAGCATGGCATTCGCTGGAGAGCGGCCCCTCTGCCAGAAACCTCTCCTTTCCCTGCGGCAGATACCAGCATGACGTTTGTTGAATGACTGAACGATGACAGTATTTGCTGAATGACAAAATCCACAAATACCGTTTCCTGTGCAAGTGGTAGATAAGTTCCTAAACATGGTGTTGGGCCCCCTGCGGGCACTGGAGAAATTCATGCAGATGAGACAGGTGAGTCTAAATGTTCAACACACAGGGAACTCAGAAGCCATGGGTATTGACCATGCTCTAGGCCTTGTGTTGGATGCTCTGTGAGTTCACTGACCTCCTCAGCAGCACAGCTAGCTGCTGATGGGTGATAGGTGCTACCTGTGGTCATTATCCCAGGTAAACATGAAGATGAAAGATACTGAACCCCAAAACATATGTATGTGCAAAATAATGTTCCAGGGAAAACGACAGGACCAGCATTGTCTTCCTGTGAGAGGCAACCAACTCCAAAATGTCCTATAATGACTGCAAAGTGTCTCTTTGATTTCTATTTACTCAGGTGCGCAGGCAATATTCTCTTTAAAAATGACCACAGGATGGTTGGGTGGCTTAGTCAGTTTCGCGTCTGCTTTCATCTCAGGTCATGATCCCAGGGTCCTGGGATCGAGCCCCACATTGGACTCCCTGCTCGGCGGCAAGCCTGCTTCTCCCTCTGCCTGCTGCTTGCCACTTGCCCTGCTTATGATCTCTCTCTCTCTCTGACAAATAAATAAAATCTTAAAAAAATAAAAGATGGCTACAATGATGCTCCATTTCCAACATGCTCTTCCTCAGGTGGCCTTGTCACTGCCCTATCAAAGGTGGGTGGACCCTGGTTTCCCTCCCCTTGAATCTGTGTGGGCCTATGACTGCTTCAACCTATAAAGTACAAGGGAAGTGAGCTGTATGAGCCCAAGGTTGGGTCCTAGAAAGCGATGTGACTCCACCACATTCACTAGAACATTTGCTCTTAGAGCCCTGAGCCACCAACTAAGACACCCAACTCCCCAGGGGCCACCGTGCTGGGAGGAAACCAAGCCACCTTAGAGGAAAAAAGACATGTAGGCATTTCAGTCCCAATCCCAGTCTTTGTGGCATCCCAGCCCACATGCTTGATGTGTGAGTGCATGAGCCTTGGGAGGATTCTGGCCCCCAGCCTTGGGGTTGCCCTAGTCAAGACCCAAGAGATGGCAGAGCAGAGATAAGTCATCCCCACAGTGTCCTGACCCACAGAATCCAAGAGCATATTAACATTGCCATCTTAAGATGTTAAGTTTGGAGGAAATTTTGTTACACAGTGCTGAAGGCTGAGTTGTGTCCCCCAGAATTCATATGTTGAAGTCCTCACCCTCGTACTTCAGAATATAGCTGTATTTAGAGATAGAATCCTTAGAGGAGGGATTACATTTGGGGTGGACCTAAGCCAGTATGATTAGTGTCCTTACAACAAGAGAAGATTAGAACACAGACAAGAACAGAGGGAAGACCATGTGATGACACAGGGAAAGGACGGTCATCTCCAAACCAAAGATAGAAGCCCCAGAAGAAACCAAGCCTGCCACACCCTAATCTCAGGCTTCCAGCCTCGGACTACAAGAAAATAAAGGTCTGTCACTGAAGTTGCCAGATTGTGGTCCTTCCTTATGGCTGCGCCAGTGAACCACTCACAGAACTGCCACCAGAATGTTGGTCCACAAGTTCTGGTCCCTGCTAGGGGCCAGGCCCTAGGCTGGGTTTCGGAGAGTGCTGCCTTGACCTTCAGGAGCTCTGGGTAGAAAGGGGGAAAGAGACATAAGCGAGCATTCCAAGTGTGTGAGAGGGGCTTTTCCAAAATGTTGGGCTATTGCCTGGTTGCCAAGAGGGAGTAATAGATCACTCTGCAGGGACTGGAAGATGTTTCAGGAAGGGGTGACCTTTGAAGTGTACCTTAAGGGACATTGAGTCTTCTCCAAGCAGGGGAAAAGGAGAAAAGGGGTTACAGGAAAGGACCACACAGGGCAAAAGGGCAGTTGCATAAAAGGGTCTGGACATGAGAGCAAAGGAGAGAAAGCGTCCTGCGCGGTTCTGCGGCAAAGTCCGTGCAGATGCAGCGGAAGGAGACCAGCATCACTCCCAGGGGGCCTTGAATGCCACACTTAGGAGTTTGCTGGATTCCTGGGCTGGGTCCCCAAAGTTGGAGAGTGTGGAGAAAGCTAACAGGAGGGCTGTGAAGGAAAAGGGGGGCTTGAAATCCATGAAGTCAGGAGAGGAGCCCCACCCCACCCCAACTCAACACCCGTTCCCTGTAAGTAACTGGAGGAACCACATTCCCTGGGCCCGACTGCCTCCAGGGCTGCCCAGCTGGCCAGCAGGCTGGCAAGAAGCTGGTGCTGGGGCAGTGGGCAGGCTCCAAGTCCCCATGAATATACATGATCCCGCCCTGGAAACGTTCTTCCAGCAGAACGTTTACCAAGCTTTATCTTGACAAGGTGATGTCCTTCAGTAGAGGACATTATATGGCTCTTAGTTCAGCAGTTCTGTCAAGTCCAAGTCAGGCGTTTGATTTCCGCTTCATACATATGCTTAGGTGCTCAGAAAAGGCTGCGAGGATAGGAGCGGTGAGGCCAGGGAGGGAGGTCAGCCCCAAGGAGGACGACGTAGGCTCTCCTCGGGCTGCGTCCCGGCTCTGACTTACAGCTGACTTTGGCCGCACAGGCCGTGGGCTGCATCTTAACAGCGCTGACACTCCGCGCAGCGATTCCGGCCAAGTGCTGGCCAGGGAGGCTTGGGACGCTCTGCCATGGGCCCGCTGGGTGACTCTAAGATTTCCCTCTCTGGGTCACAGATTCCTCCTCGGACAAATGAAGGAAGTACATCAGGTCAACCCTGATTTCAAACAAAAATTGAACATGTCACAGTAAAACTGCTCTGATTGAAATCAGACGGGCAGAGGGGTGCCTGGGTGGCTCAGTCGTTGAGCATCTGCCTTTGGCTCAGGTCATGATCCCAGGGTCCTGGGATCAAGTCCCACGTTGGGCTCCCTGCTTGGCAGGAAGCCTGCTTCTCTTTCTCCCACTCCCTCTGCTTGTGTTCCCTCCCTTGCTGTGTCTCTCTCTGTCAAATAAATAAATACAATCTTAAAAAAAAAAAAAAAAAAGAAATCAGACGGGCAGAGTCACCTTTCCCTTCCCCTCTCTGTGACTTCTGAGATCCCCACGTACAGAATCCGGGGCTGTGCAGAGCTCACCAGAAAACCTGCAAAGTGCAGGGCTTTCTGTTGCTCTAGTCCACATTTTGAGAATCATGTGTTTACTTACAGATATCCCACCGACCTCACACAGGAAGGTGATTACACTTTTACCCCCCACCCCGCCTCCAATCAAGATCATCTGTGTTTAACAGAAAGGACTCTGGGTTTGAGGAACAATTCGAATACATTTGTATTTTGCTTATTATAGCATCTATGTCCACTTTAAAATAGCAATTCGTGGAAGATAAAGATCTACCCAGCCCATAGCAGCATTTCCCTAAGTGGGAGTCTCAGAACATTAGCCTTACAGGAGAACGGTTATAAAAAGCATAGGGGGTGCTAGAATTGTCTGGTGTTCTCCATAAAACGGCAGGTCTCTTGGGCCCTATCTGGGGAGGTTTCCACCACGGGTCTGAGGCTCTGAGTGGGGACCCAAGGCTGCATTTTTAAGACTCCCCGCTTAGGTGGCTCTCATGCATGTGATTTGGAGGCCCACCCTAGATGCTCTGTTTTAATAAAAGAGAAAGGAAAAGATACATTTTTTGGTTTAAATAATAAATAATAATAATTATTATTATAATCATAACTATAATAAATAAATAAATAAATAAATAAATAAATAAATACCACAAACTCTCCACCCTCCACCCTCCTGGAGTTTAACGGAAGCCTAGTAAAGGATCTGACTGGTCCGGCAGGATCTAAACTTGTTTGACCACAAAAGCCCGTTTTTTCCCCCCTCAGGTAATGCCACTTAATTTTGGGATATGTTTTTAAAAGTGCTAGCTTTTCAACAAAGTTTTGATAATACATCGGCGAACTAGGGTCCATTACAATAATTTCTTGACCTATTCAATACACGGGAATTCTATTCTTTCTTTTCTGTTAGCTTTTTATGGCTCCATACCAAGGCGGCTCATAGGCAAGGGAGAAGGTCACTGGCAAAACTGCCTCTTTTGTTTCTCCAGCAAAGAAAAGGGTTTCTTGCTGAGGACCAGGACTTAAGACATATGGCGATCACGGATCCTTCCATCCTGTGAGACAGCCACATTAAGGAACCTCTCCCTAGTAGCCCTGGGAGACTGACAGCATACCATAGTGATGGAGCATGAAGACTTGGGAGGGGGTGACAGTGGGCAAGACATTATACCTCTCAGAGCTTCCACTTCCTTGCCTATAAAATAGAGATAATACCTAGCTCATGATTTTGTTGTGAAGATCAAATGAAAGAGTGAAAGAAAAGCACTCAGCACCGTCCCAGAGCACAGTAAGCACTCTGCACCCTGGGTGACATGAGTATGATTTATAGCATCAACAAGAATATGAGCCCATATAGATGGGCAGATGAGAATGGGCTCTGGTGGAAGTAAATCGAACCAGCTAGAGATGCTCAGATCGAGGCAGTGGACAATCCAGTCTGTGTTTCTCACTTAGACTGGTCGTTCTCAAACCGGGCTACATGCTAGAAGCACCTGCAGCTCAGAGCAATTAAACCAGGATCTCTGGAGTGAACCCAAGCATGAGGATCTTTTAAATCTTCAGTGCTTTCTTCTGAGTTCGAAGCCTGTGTATATGCCTATTTCACATCTTTTCTTGGACATCTCATCCTCAGCATATCCAAGACTATCCTGGTCTCCAAATCTGAACCTCTTCTCATGCTCCTGCTTCCACTGAATGACACCAGCCAGCCCGTTGCAAATGCCAGACACGTAGAGGTCCTCCTGAATCCTTCCCTTGCCCTCCAGGTCCCACTTAGCATCAAATGTCGCCCCACCTCCATCTTACCGCTTTCTGTCCTCCAGCCCAAGTTACTAGAATCTCTGCTGGGCCTCCACCACAGCCTTCTGACTAGTTTGCACATACCTGTTCTGGTTCTTCTCCAATCCAGTTTCCTAGCTGCAGCTGGAATGCCTTCTCAAACACAAATACAATCATGCTGCTCTCATGAACGCTTGCACACACACACACGTGCATGCACACACACTAATCCCCACTTCCTGTTGCTTGTAGGAGGAGGACAGATACCTTGTCTTCATGTTCTTCTTTGTGCCTTACTGTATAACACTGGCCTTTAGTCCCTCCTACTGGCTATGTTCCCTTCCTCCCCAGCGCCTTTACAGATGTCATTCCCTCTGCTTGGAGTACCTTCTCATCCCTCTTTCCCTGCAGAGCTTAAGCAGCCATCTTGATCCCCAAAACCAAGTCAAATCCTCCTACACTGGGTCTTCCCACTGCCTACCTACCCTTCACTGTACCTGTCTGAGTTGCAGAGGAACATTTGTTAGTGTGACTATTTGAATAATGTCCATATTCCCCCCCACACACTTAATTGTATATTCCTTGAAGGCAAGGCCCATTTCTGTCTTGCTTGCCTTGGGTTTTAGGTACATAGCAGGTATTGGGTAAATGCTTGAGTCCAGTTCATGGACGCAAGTAACTCCATTGCAAACTGCTTTCCTGGGATTTTTCCCATCTGCATTCTTACTGGTGGGCTGTAATGAGGATTCCCAAAGAATGTGGAGTCATAGGTATGAGTTTTAATTAACTCCAATAGGCATTTAATGTAGATTTAATAAGACAGTTATTGTATGTTAATTAAATGTCAACTGATTGCTAAAAGGTTTTTGCAATTATTGAAGTTTACTAATTATCTAATAGATAAATCAGTTTCCCATGTAAATAACCAGCATCTACATAAGCAATAAATATGCCATTAGATTCCACATATTAACATATTGAAATTAGAGGTTAGCCCCTCAGAGAATTCTTGAAACCGGTGTCCAATCCAGGGAAGGAAGGTAGCAATCATCACAGAGTCGTTACGCCCATCCTTTGGGAGACAGTGAGAAATCAGGTCGCAAAGATGAACCTTCTCAAAGCTCAAGCCAGCTTTAGGAATGCTTACTTATCACACTTTCCAAAACAGAAAACTGGCAGCTGAGAGAAGTCTACCATAAAAAGGTCTCTTCACATCCTTGAGGCTCTGTTTCATCAGTTGTAAAAGTGGGGGGGGGGGTCCGTAGGGCTCCCTACCTCCTAGGGTGACCACAGGTACTAAGTACCAGTACCTGAGCACCAAGCACAGAGTGTGTGCACAATGGGTGAGAGCATCCCTCTGTCCTCTCCACCACAGGTGGCCCCAAACCTTAACTCTTCCACTGGTCATTGTGTGACCTTGGGAAAATCACTTCCCTCCTTGAGGGTTAGTATCCCAGTCTGGAAACCCCAGCTCACACACAAGGAGCACAAATGAAATAGCAAGTGCCTCTACAGCTGAAAGAATAGAAAAGGAAGGGAGAACAATGGAATGAAACAGGAATGTTTTACAAAAAAACTGGAAAATTGTCAACCCTCTACCATGTGCTAGGTACTGTGTCGGTACATGCTAGGTACATGGCCAGATATTTTCTCCTTGAATCCTTATCCACTCTCCATCTTGATGTAGGGAAATCATCCCCATTTGAAAGATGAGGAAAGACACAGAGAAGTTAAGGAATGTGCAAAGAGTGACAACAGTGAGAGTGGCAGGAGCCAGGAAGCTCAACGGCAGTGCTCTGTGTCCCTTCTGAGCCCTTCCCCGCCCCACACCCTTGCCCAGCCACTGGAGCTGCAGGAAGCCCAACAGCTCCTTCTAAATGTAGCCATCCTGAAAAGGAAAAAAAGTGAAATCCAAGTCAGCATGCGCTATGTTCCAGGCAGTATTTCTAAGTGCTTCACATGTAGAATCTTTCTTAATCCTTGCAATAGCCTTATGAGGTCAGAGCTGTTCGTTTGCAGATGACCAAAACAGGAGGCACAAAGGGACTTAGGAACGCCTTCAAGGCCACATCATTAGTAAAGGCAGAACCCAGAATCTGAACCCAGGCAGGCAGTCCAGCTCTGGCCTCTGAGCTGCACCATCCCTAGCATCTGATGAGTGCAAAGGGAGGCCTGCATACTCTACGCTTGAACTTTCAAAAATCATAAATATATGTAACGAATTCCCTTCACACATAAACATTCACAGGACCCAGAAAGGCAGGTTTGCGTTTAGATTCTTGGACTCAGCAGAGTCCCCCCATGCCACAGCCTGGCTTCCTGCTTTGTCCACCCAGAATACCCCCCCAGGTGGCCTGCCCCAGGAGGACAGACCCAGGGAAGAGGCTCACACAGGCTCTGGGAGTGGGTGTGGGGCCATGTGGGTGGGGAACTCTGGTGTCCCAGGTACCTGGAATCTGATCCCAGCCCTGGAGGAGAGGGGCGTGGCCAGGGGAGACCACAGCAGCAGCTCTGTCTAAAGCACAAGAAGCAGCAACAGCTGGAATTTGAACCCAGACCATCTGACTATAGAGCCTTAGCACTTAGCTACCACCCCACCAAGTCCCTGGGAGATGGCTCGGCCTCTCCTGGTGTCCTCCCACGTCTGAAGGGCAAGTCAGTGATGGGAATAACTAAGACAGCCTGCAGCATGGGAGGGCTCTGCTCTTGGAGTCAGACACGAGAGAACTATCACTAATGACCACGAAGATACTGGGTAACTCATTTAGACTATCCAAGCTTCAGCGTCCTTACTTGTAAAATGGGGATAACCATCACTACTTTACTTTGAAGGGCTGTCCTGGCAGAAGAGGACACCACGTTTCTGAAACACTGAGTACAGTACCAGGCACATAGTACATTCTCAATAAATGTCAGAGAGAGAGAGAGAGAGAGAGAGAGAGAGAGAGAGAGAGAGAGAGAGAGAGGCATCTCTACATCTCTGTCTATGTCCCAGGTAAGACCATCAAGGGGCTGTTTTCTGCAGCTGCAAATTCCCTGGCTCCAAATCCTGAGATGCTTGTCTTTCTGTCCCCGGAGGTCCACCTCAGTCCCTTCTCCCTGCCCCACACCACTTTCGAGGCTCCAGAAAGCTGAGATCCCACCCAGCGCAGAGCCAGCCACACCAGCCCCATGGGCACCCCCCCCCCCCAGCCCTTCTGGGGCCCTGTCTGGAGCCCTGGATACTCATTTGCAGGGATTCTCTCCCATCCCAAGAAAGGGACTTCTTTGGGAAATCCTCTTCCTTTCAGTGCCAGGAGGCCCAAGGGGCTTTCTGCCAATGAAAACTCACAGAGTAAATAAAGGGGAGCAAACCCCCCAAAGGGCTCCCAGGACCC
Organism: Spilogale gracilis; assembly: GCA_004023965.1. Classification (NCBI taxonomy): domain Eukaryota; kingdom Metazoa; phylum Chordata; class Mammalia; order Carnivora; family Mephitidae; genus Spilogale; species Spilogale gracilis. The sequence continues at coordinate 101,994 of PITA01004871.1, read as the reverse complement.
CTGGGGTCAGAAGCCAGGCGCTGCATTTATGTGCAAATGGGGCTGGATTAAGGATTATCGGAGTCCCGAATTACATGCAGCTGCCAGATCTCTTTGTCCAAGGGGATCAGGAAGATTTCTTGGTCTTTCTCTGCCCTCCTCTCCCCTCCCCTCCCAGGTGCTGTCAGAAGCAGTGGAAGGCAATAGGGACTCTCGCTGCCGCCAGGGAAGGGGGTGGGAAGGGTAGGGAGAGACAGGCCTCCAATCGATAGGCAGCCCACGTGGCCCAGCTGCCGATGGCGATCGATGCCCCTTCCTGCTGATTTCTGCACATCCCACGGGGTGGGGTCAGCTGCGAGCTCAGCACCTCCCAGGAGCCGTGGCCTTTTTCCTCGCAGCACCTGGCCCTGAGGAGGGGCCGTTCCATACACACAGGCCCTCATGCGTAGCTGTGTGCCCCAAACGCTCTCCTCGTGTTGACCTGTGGAAGCGGCCTTGAGCCTACTCTGTGAACTTCAGCAGGGCCCTGCCCAAGGGGACTCGGCCCCACGAGCAGGCATGACATCGCCCGTCTTGGCGGGCCTGGAATTTGAGGGGAGAGCGTGGGGTGTCCCGGGCATGTCCACCCTTTGGGCCAGGGGAGAGCAGGCCAGAAATTTGTATATCATGTCATTTTTTTCTGGTCATTTATTTCTACTAAATATTGATACAGAACCAGAATCTTTTATGTTAAATACTTGAAATGGCCCTTGCAGGGAATTATGGTTATCCCCATTTTAAAGCTGGAGAAGTTGAGTCTCCGAGGAGCGTGCTGGCTTGCCCTCAGTCACACAGCAAGGATGACAACACCTTGGAAACTAAAACCCTTGGATTGTCCCTTACTGCCAGGATCCAGGAGTTCTGCCGTCCTACCAACAAAGCTGAAGGCTGCTGAAAAGTCAGACGAGCCCTAGGCCAGGAGCTGTGTGTGCCTCAGGAGGCTGCCCAGTGAGGGACACACAGCATCTGGACCCTGTCTGCCCCATGGCCACTGCCCTGCTGAACAACTCCTGGAAAGGAGCCAGTCCTTGACTAGCCTCCCTTGGTCGAGGCATCCGGATGATAGGGAGGGGGAGTGAGGGGGTCACAGGAGCCCTTGCAGAGCAGCTGCGGGCTCTCGCTGAGGAGACTGAACCCTTTTGTCCCTCAGAGGGTACAGATTTCAGAGGGCTGAGGTCCTTTGGGAGGCAGCCCAAGATTCTGAGCTCCTAGTGTTCAGACTCGGGGGAAATCTTCCTGCAAAACCACAGGCAGGACAACAGTGTGAACCAGGGCTCAGAAAAAGTTTGCTGTAAAGTAAAACTTTTGCAAATAGCAACGCTTCAGGTCTTGCAAACCCCACATGGTCTCTGCCACATGCTCGTCTTTGTTTTCCTTTACAACCCTTTAAAAAAGTAAAAGCCATTCTTAGCTCCCCAGACAGGGAAGGATGGCATCAGCCCTCAGTCCCCACAGTTTGTGACCCCTGGTCAAATCTGTCTCTATCACCTCAGGCTAAGGGTTGGAAGGAGTGCGTGGCAGGGGTGGGGTGCAGGGGGGGGGATGGTATTGGGGGGTTCTGGACTTGCGCCCCAGAAACTTCTGTTTGCATCTCCTGGGCCAGAACTGCTTCACATGGTTGCTTTAAATGAAAAAGCTAGTAGGGAAGTATTTTTAACTGAGCACATGGCCTCCCCAAGCCAAAGACTAGGGTAGGTGTGGGGACAGGGGCTGGAAACAGGCTGGAGGCAGGAGCCAGAGCAGGGCCCAGGGGAGGATGCTGAGGCTGGGTGCAGCTGTAAGGAAGCCAGACCGCATCCCCACGCTCTCCCCTCAGTGTGAATCAATAACTATTTGAATTTCTTTCATCTGAGCAGGGATAGCAACACAGGCAAACACAGAAAGGGAAAAGCCATTGATCCTTCCCAGCTGCCGCCAGCCCCTCCCCACCATCCTCACCCCACCCCCAATCTTGCCATCTGGCCTCCCCTCCCCCAGGCCTCTCTGCTAGACATCCGTTCACTGTCCCACACTCAGACATCTGTGGGACCTCCAAGGCAGCTAGAAATGCCAGGCTATTTTGGTCCCCACAACAACTGCACCCATCCAGTTGGTGGACAGAGAAGACCTGCCTTTCCTCTTGCTCCAAGACTGGACAAGCTTGGGCTTCCCTGGATGAGCCCCTGCCTCTCAGGGCAACCCACCCTTATTCCCTGTACCTATTCCCCCACCTGCTAGCTTCAGGAATCCATTTCATATTCATGAGTCTGAGACACAAAGCAGGTATTTCATGATCGTCTCTTGTGCTGACTGTGATTTCAGATTCAACCAACATTGGAGTGGTTCCCTGAGGTGTCAGATAATGGATTTCATGGGGAGATACTGGAGGCAGGGAGTATGGTTAGGGGAATGAGTCAGAGGAGCTGGTAGGAGATGATGGAGGCCTACAATAGGGTACAAAGAAGGGAGGATGGGTTGAAACATATTTGTGATATGAAATTGGTAGTATGTAATGATAGGAGGAGGGAGAGGGAGACCCTGGAAGGATCCCCAGGTTTCTGGTTTGAGTGAGTGGGTGGCAGCTTATTCATGGAGGGGCAGCAGGAGGAGAGGTGGGTTTATATAGCAATATGATGAGCCTGGCCTCAGATATGTTGAGCTACAAATGCCTGGGGAGCATGAAATGCAAAGATCTAGAGCGTTGTTCTGTGTGCCTACATCTCAAGGGGCAGCCTGCACTGTAAATATGAAATTGGGCATCCTCACTTCTCCCCAACCTTCTTGTAAACCCCTTGCACCTTTGAGGCCCTTGCCATTTGGCTACCCTACCCTCTCTCATTTCAGTTCTCTACTGACCACTCCTCCTCATACAGGGAAGTCTTCTGACCCTGGATCAGTCTTTTTTCTACCCAATGCATGTGTGATGTCTTGAGTATCCAGATGGGGAATCCCTCCTGGATTCTAGTTTATCAATTCTTGACCTTCCCATCTCCAGTGCTCTCCCTTCCACACTTGTCACACTTCAGGACTTATCACAACCAGTAACTGCACCATCTCTGAAATCACTAATTAAAAATACCCACTCTCCAATCAAAATGTACTACCATTTGAGTTTCTTTCCATGGGTACCCTTCTTTGATCTCACCAAAGCTACAAACCAATGGTCCCTCCACTTTCTTGCCATCCTTAAGCTCCTTATGTAAACCAGACACTGTACTCATATAATGGAAATCCCACTACAATGACTCAGCCAGGTAGGAATTGATTTGTTCTTCTCCAACAATATAGAGGCTGGCTTGAAGAAGTCATAAGACTCCTTTTGGCTTTCTGAACTGCCATGTTTTGAGGGTAGCTTTCACCCTTTGTAGTAAATTACATTACTGACCCCAATGCAATGCTCCTCCTTCACTCCTGTTTTTTATCATGTGACTTTGCAATTCTTCCTTTACTAAAAGAGAGAAATATGTCCCCACCCTTTGGCTATGGATTTAGCCATACTTTGGCCAATAAGATAAGGCAGAAAGTGACTATGTACCAGCTCTAAGCCTGGGCCTTAGAAGAGACTTTGTGCATTTTCACTTGTCCTCTTGGGCTTCTTCCATTGCCCATGTGAAAAATGTGCCTTAGAGGGAAGATAAGAGACACTTGGAACAGGGCCACCCCAACTGCTGCAGCCTGAATTCGAGCTGGCTAGGCAGCCCTACCTAGATCAGCTGAATTGCAGACAACCAAGAGTTTTATGAGACATTAAGTTTTGGGGTGGTTTTTTGCAGCATTATCATGGCAATGGTTAACAGATACACTCATGATCTCCAAGACTGTAGCTTCACCTCTAGCCTCTCCATCTCATTCTAGGAATGAAAAAGGACAAAGAGCAGAAGGCACATCCCACATGAGCTTTTCCTCTTTAAAAAACCCACAGAAAAGCCACACCCAGCAACTTCTCCATATATGTCGTTGGCCAGAACTCTTTCATATGACAATCTGCATGAAAGGGTGTGGGTATTTTAAGCTCAGCACATTGCTACCCCAAGCTAAATCTAGAGTCTTTGGGTACCTGATTTTACTTACCTGCTTATTTAGCTTAAATTCCTTAATTTGTCATTGTAGTCCTTCTTTTCAAATATCCTCGAGTTCCCCTGCCCATCTGTGTGGCCATTACACGCACATAATAAAAGCCCACCCTTGAATGAGCCCAACTTTCCCTTCTTCACAACTTGACCCAAGAGGCTGAGTGCATTGAAGAAGCACCCTGGAATCACCATGAATCAATGATCTCCTACTTCAAAGAGCAATTGTCTGGAAATCTTACTACATTTAAGTTCACCCCTACATTTCCCACACTCTTCACACCTTCACATCTTGGTGCAAGCCTCCTATCTTCTCTATACCAATCCTCCATCCTCAGTAGGTAAATTTCCCTTACAGTTCATAGTGGCACAGAAACCATCAAATCGGGCACTTCCTCAGCTTCCCATCACCAGGCTGGATCTTAATCTGCCAGTTTCTGCACTTACTCACCAGTACCTGCTCATCTCTCATGAATAAGCCTATGTGTCTTCTTACTTAGGGTTTTCCAGGATTCGCAATTCCAACTATATCAGATTTCCTAGATTTACATACTTATAGCACCCTGTATTTCCCCATTATAACACTTATAATCATTAAAATTATATAAATATTTGTGTAGTTCCTGCTGATTGTCTTTTTACCTTATGTATGTACTCACACACCAAATATGTATCGAGTGTCTAGCATTAGATTAGATGCTGGAAAGGCAGCAAGGACCAGGAGGCTTACATTCTGATCTGTGAGCTCTAAGAGAGAAAGGACCATGCTTGGCTTTCTCAATTATGTCTTCCCAGTGCCTAACACCTACTGGGAGGCCCATAAAGAGTCATTGAAACACATGGCTTATAAAAAGGCAGTTAAAATCAAAAGGTTAGTTGAACAGGTAGTGGGTCCACACCATAGCCCTAGGGAGCACTAATATTTAAGGATAAGCAGAAAGAAACAATAAGAAATGGGAAAAGGAAGAGTCAGCAGATGAGAGGAGAATCAGCCACATGTAGTATCTCAGAAGCCAAAAGGAAAGAGAGTTCATCAGAAGAGAAATCACTTGCAGTAAGGTATATGCTCTGTCCTGCAAGGACTTATGTCTTAAGGACAACATAGACTGCCTTTACCAGAAAGAGTGATGTCAGCCAAAATCAAACTGCTGTCAGATGAGGAGTGCATGGGAGCTCAGGAAGTAGACTGAACTCATATGAAACAACAGTTCTCTTAAGCAGTGTACCCAGGGCCACTTGGATGTCACAGTCAGTTGAGTATCTGACACTTGGTTTCGACTGGACTGTGATCCCAGGGTCTTGAGATCGAGCCCTATGTTGGACTCTACACTCAGCATGAAGTTTGCTTGAATTTACCTCTCCCTCTCCCTCTGCCACTCCCCTCCCTCTCTCCTCAAATAAATAAATAAATCTTAAAAAAAAAGAACAACAGCAGCAATTGAACCCAGCTTGTTGAGAGTAAGTTAGAGAGAGCATCTTGCCCACTCATAGGGTCATAGTGCTGAAAGAAGTTGGTCTTTATGTATGTCATAGTTGCTTATTAATATATAGAGTAGATGTTGATCAAGCCTGGGGCACATGACATAGATAGAATACCTGTCCTTTAATGGAAAAAGTTATAAAACAAACACTTACATAAGGAAAACATAATTTTAGGCACTGATAAGTGCTATGAGGAAGATAAAATTGGAATAAAAAGCAAGGGTGCAACCAGCAGGCTCATGTACATTTAGAAGGCTAAAGAAGGCCTCCTTGAGGAGGTGACACTTGAAGCAAAATGGGGACAATTCAAAGGAAGCAAGCAGATAGAGGTAAAGCAAGTAGAAAGGCTCCAAGTTGAGAATATATTCAGCATGTTTGAGGAACAGCAAGATGTCTCCCATGGTTGAAGTAGAAAAAGTGAGGAGAATGAAGTCAGAGAGGAGAGCAGGGGCCAACTCTTAGAGGACCCTATAGGCTGTGGTTAGATGTTTGAGTTTTGTTCTAACTAAAACAGAAAACGACAGCAGCTGCTCTGTGGAGAAGGGACAGCAGAGTTTAAGAGGGAAGCAGAGATAGCGGTGAGGAAATGATGACTGTATTTAGGCAAAAGAGCTCGTGGCAGAAGAGATGGTGAGAAGTGTACAGATTCTGGATATACTTTGGAAATTTAATCACAAAGTAAGAGTAGATGGAGTTGGAGGCAAAAGAAAAAAGAGAGGAATCAAAGATGATTTATATTCCATATGGTACGAAAGATCACAGCCAGAGCAATACGGCAAGAATAAGAAATCAAAAGCATACAGATAGAAAAGAAGAAATGAACTTGTCTTTGTTTCCTGGGACACAGTTGTCCACATAGACAATTCCAAGAATCCACACAAAAGTTAGTAAAACAGAGTAGTGAGTTTAGCAAGCTCAAAATATACAAAATTAATACACAAGAAGACATTCTTGGCCTATACACCAACAATGAACAATTGAAAATTAAAATTTTAAAGAAACCATTTATAATAGCACCAACATATTTAAAATACTTCCATAAATTTAGCAAAATACTGCAATATCTGTATGCTAAAAACTATAAAAACTGAAGGAAAATTCAAATATAACTTAAATAGATAGAGAGATATGCTGTGTTCATGGGTTGAAATATTGTTAAGATATAAATCTTCTTCAAATTGATCTATAGATTCAGCAAAATCCCTATCAAAATCCTAGTAATTTTCTTTTTGTAGAATCTACCAAGCTGCTTCTAAACTTCTTGTGGAAAAATGAAGGAAAAAGAAAAGCCAAAACAATTTTGAAAAAAAGACAGAGTTAGATAAATCACAGGATCTGATGTTAAGACTTTCTATAAAGCTAGAGTAATCAAGACATTTGTTATTGGCAAAAGGATAAACACAGAGATCAACAGAACAGAATGGTGTCCAGCAATAGACTCCTATATACATGGTCAATTGATTTTTGACAAAAGTGCAAAAGCAATCCAATGAAGGAAAAATAACTTGACAAATAGTGCTGGAACAATTGTACATCCATAAGCCAAGAAAAAAATTGATTCATAACCTTGTACCATATATAAAAGTGAACACAAAATGGATCATGATCTCCTAAGTGTCTAGAAAAAAAAAAGATGAATCTCAAGTTAGGAAAACACTTCACTGATGTGACACCAAAAGCATGAATCCTAAAAAGAAAAAAATTGATAAACTATGCTTCAGGAAGAGTAAAACTTTCTGCTCTTTGAATGGCACTATTAAGACATGAAAGAACAAGCCACAGATTGGGAGAACAACATTCACAAAGCACATATCTGACAAAGGACATATAAAAAACTAGAGAACTCTTAAAACTCAGACATTAGAAAACCCAAAATGACCCAATTTTAAAATGGGCAAAAATTTGAACATTCACTTCACCAAAGAAGATACATAACTGGATAGAAACACACACACACACACACACACACACACACACACACACACACCCCACAGGAAAAGATGTCCAACATTATTAGTCATTAGGGAAATGGAAATTAAAACTGCAACAAGATAACATCACACACCTATTGGAATCGGTAAAAGTTACCTTAAAAAGACAATACCTGTGGTTATTCAGGATGCAGAACAACTGGCATTCTCACAGACTGCTGATGGAAATGCAAAATGGCATAGTGACTCTAGAAAACAGTTTGTCATTTTCTCATAAAGTTAAGCATAACTTGCCTTATGAATCAGTCATCCCACTCCTAAGTATTTCCCCAGGAGCAATGAAACTCAAGTTTACACAAAAACCTCTATGTAAATGTTGACAGCAGCTTTATTTGTAAAAAAAAATGGAATCCATCCAGATGTCCTTCGGTGAGTGAATGGATAAACAAACTATGGTATATCCATACAAAAGAATACAACTTTGCAATAAAAATCAATGTCCTACGGATATATATACTCACAAAGATAAATCTCTGATACATTAAGAAGCCAGACTCAAAAGGCTACACATTGTTTGAATCCATTTATATTACATCCTAGAAAAGGCAAAACTATAAGGAAAGAAAACATATCAGTAGCTATCAAGGAGCGGAGAATAGGGAAGTGGTTAACAAAGGAGCTCCAGAAATTTGGTGGGGGAAAGGAGACAACAGAAGTGCTCTGTATCTTTTTTTTTTTTTTTTTTTAAGATTGATTGATTGATTGACTTGACAGAGAGAGCAAGCGAGCACAAACAGGGGCATCAGGAGAGGGAGAAGCAGACTCCCTACTGAGCAGACTCGATCCCAGGACCCTGGGATCATGGCCTGAGCTGAAGGCAGACGCTTAACCAACTGAACCACCCAGGTGCCCCAGAAGTGTCATATATCTTGATTGTGGCAACAGCCCCATGATTATATGGGAATATCACAACTCATCAAGCTGCACCCTTGGAAGGTGCCCGACTTGTAAAAAAGGATTTCTAGGTTTCTAGATCATCTAGATCATCTAGATCATCTGAACCAAATGCAAGCATCCAATGAAGTTGGCTTGATGAAGAAGGAAGGAAGTAGCTGGATGAACACATGGAAGAACTGATCCATGAGTGATGGCTGGCAGACTAGCTCACCAGTCAGCTGGACAGACTGACGGACCATCACCAGAGCGGAGAGACAGACTGGACTGGACAGGACAGGAGACTAGAGAGGACAAGCAACTGGGGTAATGACAAGAGCCCTCACTGGACCCCAAGTCCTAGTGCTCGGCTTCCAGCCCAGGCATGTAAGCTGCACGAATCCTCATGTCTCTTGTATGTAAATGGGGTGCTCTCCCATCTGACTGTATTTATTCACTCGACAAGCATTCAGTCAGCCCCGGCCCCAGGCCAGGCATTCTTCTAAGTGCTGGCCCCAGATGTGTCCATGTGATGTACATGACACACCTACAACCCTGTTTCCCAGAGGAGGAACAGAGGTACAGGCAAGTTGGGTGACTTGCCCAAGTTTACCCAGGGAGCAAGTGGCAGCTCTCCCCCACAGCCTCACCCAGACACGACGGGCATCATACCCACAGATTCTAGAAGACGAGTCCACAGACAAAGCTGCTGAAATTTAGCCACTTGTGACTTACAAAAGTGGCATTTTGATCTGGCTCAACCTCTTAATAGTACTATTAGTTACCACTATTTCCTAAGTACTTCCTGTGGGCGAACAGTACCCCCCCCCCCAGCACTTCGCATGTATTATCTTACTTCATGTTCTCAGAGAACGCTTTGAGGTATGGATTCCCATGTTGCTGATGAGGAGGCCAAGGCTTTGAGAGGCGAGCACCCTCTACACCATCCAACAGTAACTGGCAGAACTGGGCTGAATTCCCTCTGTGATTTCAGATCATAGAGCACCTCTGTTCCCTGCTGAGCCAGGTGTTTGCTTCCCATTTGGCCTATTTCATCCCAGGAAGTCCTAGAATTTCCCCATAGTCCTTCCAGCCTTCTGGCCCAAGCCCCACACCCCACAGGTCTCAATGGATAAGGGAGCTAGGTCAGCAGGGAGTTCTGAATTCTTTATTCCCAGCTCTCTTTCAGGCTCTGATAGGTCCGGGACTGTTGTCGCCCTCCTTACCCTCCGCACATCCATCAGGGCTTCTCTCCACACCTTCCTCCAGGGCTCGGTAGCCCCTACAAGTCCAGACCCCAGTGCCCACTTGGCTATTGAGGAATCCAAGCAGCCCCATTTCCAGCTGGGTCCCTGAGTTCTGGCCTCAGCCCCAGCCCCTGGTGGTTCCTAGCCCAGCTTTGGAGGACAGGAAGGCAGCCTTGGTGCTTGCCAACTTCTTATTCCTCATCCCGTGCACTGCTGGGGTCTCAGTGACTCAGACCCCCCACATACAAGGCTGACCTCTGCTCCTGGCTTCTCGAGGCCTGAGCCCAGGCCCAGCTGAGCTGCTGACCCGACTCAAAGCTGGAGAAAATGGCTGTTGCTACCATGGCAACGAGGCTTTGAACTGTCTGGCCAGAACAAAGAGGGTTTTCTTGTCCCTCTTCAGGTCCCAGGATTGGAGAGTGAGTGCTAGAGGGCGGACGCTGGGGACATGCTCCGTGGTATCTGACCAGCCCTTTGCCCAGCATGCTCAGATAGGCCCACTCCATCCCAGCTACTTTGGATGCTCAGAAGCTGGGAATAAGAATAAACTCTGTGTGCTTGAAAGTATCCAAGCCCATCCCACTCAAAACAGAGAGGCACAGGGGTTCTGCTTAGGTCACACAGCCAACTTCGATCAGGCTGGGAAATGGCAACTCTTTCTGACTCAGTCCAGTCCCCAACCCAAGTACCCCACCATCTCCTGCCAGACACTGAACCCTGTGACTCAGCCTCAATGTACCCCCTTCAATTGCCACAGCAACCGGCTAGCCCCTGGGCACGATTCTGACAGTAGAGGTCCCTGAGAGGCTTATAGAGCAAGATCTGTAACCAAGTGAGGACCTCTGAGCATTAAGCACAAACCCAGCTTTGGGAGGTCAACAAAGTTAGAAAGCAGGGATCCCAAGGGCAGGATACCCAAGAAGTTGTACAAAAGAGCCACTGAGGCAGAAGGATCCATGATATGGGTGGAGCTTAGAATTGAGGGCTGACAGAAGGGTAAGATCCAAAAGTGGGGTCAAAGGTCAACAAGCCTGGCAGGAGGCAGCCAGCCTGTCCTGAGACCTTCCGGGTCCAAGGCGGGCTCCTGCCCGGCTTCTGGCCTCACCTGGCCTTACCGGGCCTTACCTGGCCGCCCCCACCCGCCCCCGGCCCTGGTGGGCAATGTGGCTTCCTTCGGCACCCATCGAGAGAACTCCACAGGGAACCCCTGTAAGTGTCGAATTTTGAATGCATGGTCAGGAATTGATCCTCTTCTGTGATGTTGCTCTGTTGTTTCTAAGTAAACTGCACAGTGAGGCGCTCTCGGGAAAGCAGCCGCCGCTGGAAGGCAGGGAAGCGGAGCTCCGGCCGCCGCGTGTGCACGCCCTCTGCGCAGCTATCACGTGCTTGCTTAGTGGCTTTGGACACGACAGTTCTCCTAGCCTCCTTTTACTCATCGGTTCCATGCAAGGGTGAAGCCAGGAGACTTCTTAATTACCTCCCAACTCCGAAATGCCAACTGTTTTATTGGTTGTTAAATTTTAAATGATTTGGGTTTGTTTGGGGACCAGTGTGTTGGTATTTAGCTAGATCATCTCACATAATTATAGAGGCCTGAGATTTAGAAAGGAAGAGAAAAAGAAAAAGAAATATATACAATAAATATACGTTATATATATAAATATACAAATATATATATTTGTATGTTCTCCATAGCTCTTCTCTCAGAAAGATCACTTTCTGAACATCTCTGGGCCTCCGTTTCCTTTCCTTACAGAATGCAGTTCATAATAACACCTATGTCATGGGGCAGCTGTGTTTTCAGTTTGGTATGTAACGTTCTTAGCGTAATGCTTGGCAGGTAGCAAGCACTCAAATAAGAGTGTGGTGATTGGGGCGCCTGGTGGCTCAGACATTAAGTGTCTGCCTTCAGTTCGGGTCATGATCCTGGAGTCCTGGGATCAAGCCCTGCATCAGGCTCCCTGTTTGGTGGGAAGCCTGCTTCTCTCTCTCTCTCTCTCACTCCCGCTGCTTGTGTTCCCTCTCTAGCTGTGTTTCTTTCTGTCAAATAAATAAATAAAATCTTAAAAAAAAAAAAAGAGCGTGGCGATTAGCACATGTTGAATAAATGGTGCGTGAGGGAGCGAGCGAGTGGTCGGGGTGGGTTTGCTTTGCTTGTAACTCCCAGCACCTGCAGCTGGGCTCAGGCAGGTAGTGCTCTGGGGTATAACTCCCATTCGAGAGCTCCCCATGGGATCAGACTGAAGCTACTCTCTGCAGATTTGGCCTGAAGTCATACCCTCCTCTCCTTCCTTGCCCTGCTTCCCCCTTCCCTTACTGAAGTGCTGGGGCCTGCTTTGGATTCTCTGACCCAAGACTCATTGGCTGGAGGGGCGCCCTCCAGCAGCAAATCCGGGAGCAGTGCAAGGAGGGGGTATCACAGAAGCGAGACCCAGCTAGGAGGAGGTGGGTGGGTGGAATACGTGGGGTCAAAGTCACAGAAGTCCCAAGAGGAAGAAGGAAGCCCTTTTCTCTGAGGGCTGTTCATCACCCTGTGGGTGGGCCATATCCCATGACCCTGGGGGCAGTCACATGACCCAAACTTGGCAAACATGATCTCTCTTTTGAGAATTGGGGCTTGGAGGTGAGGGCCAGCCAGTTAGTTTCTTCTTAAGTCTAGAACTATACCATGAGAAAAAGAACATCAGCCGGGAGCCCAGAAGGGTGGTCAGCCAGGACCAGAGCACACTGCGTCAGGCCTTCGGGGCCCAGACTGAATGGAGGCCCAGGTGGCAAGTCAGGGCCCCAGCACACAGAGAGTAGATCAAGGGCAGGATTCAGAACCCAGGGAGGGAGGAAACAGCAGCAGAGAGAGAGGCCAGCAGGGCAGAGGGACAAGGCAGGGTCCTTGTGATAATGATATGTGGAGACAAAGGCAAAAGAAAAAAATTAAGTTGCCCTACAACTTATAGCCCACTGACAAGTCCTTGAGACAGAGTGACCTTCCTCTAGGAGCTCAACTGCCCCGATGTTGATAGTTTGCTAAGGGCAAAAGGCCATCTTAGCTTAACATGATCATGACTTCCAGGATCCTGTAAGTCTCCTTTAACATAAAAAATTCCTCTGGAAACTTCCTTTAAACTTCCTCTGCCCACAAGATACATGTTGGCAATCATCCTTCAAGCATATGCCCCCTGATATGCACCTGAAGGGTCTCATGACTCAGGTTTTACTAGATGGTAGTAAATGACCTTTTCCTAACAGCAACTTGCCCCTCAGGGTCCTGGAAATGATGTTGCCCAAATCCCTAACCCCCTCCCAACTTGGAAGGACATAATCAGTTCACTCTTCATGATCCCAGGGCAGCTCTTTTTGTCCATGGGTCCTGTCGCTTTCATAAAACCTCCCTTTTTATGCCAAAGACGGCTTTAGAATTCTTTCTTGACTCTTCACTCTAAACCCCAACATTTTCACATCAATAGGACTGGGAGAAAAAGCATGGCTTGTTCAAGAGCCTGGGGACCTGGGCTGGGACACAAGGATCGCTTGGGAGGACCGGCAACCATGGGACAGTCCATGAGGGCTAGTGCCCAACCTCTGGATTCCCACAGATGCCGTCATGGAGCAGAGCCCAGAGCAGAGCCGCCTGTGAGTGGCATGGGCAGCCCCTAGTGCAGGCAGGGGGCTCCAGGGCCAGGACAGGCAGGGAGGCTGAGGATTGCCCCGTCCAGTCCAGAGTGCCCAGCCTCCTGGTTCAGGCTGCCTCCTTGGCCCTCCAGGGTCCTCAGCCCAACAGCCTGGAATTACCCTGCCATTAGCGGTGATCCATCCCTTCTGAGCACTGTGCCATTTCATCACGCCATCTCGGCTCCCGGCATTAGGAGATAACTGCGCTCACAACATATGTCATTACTCATTAAGGGACTTTTTCTGGATTATGGCTGGGGCTTAATGACTTGTTAAAGATGTTTAACACTTACAATTTTGTTTTTAATTTAGGAAGCAGCATGATCAAACTGCGCCCTGAGACCCTCTCCTCGATTTGGTGAAATCTGGAGATGGGCCGGCTCCGAGGCTGTCGGTGCAGGGGAGGTGATCTTAAATTGAATTGCAGCCCTCCGAGGGGTGTTTGCCCCGTCAGCGGCTGCCAGGATCTGACATGTTAATGGGGCTGAGGAAACAATGGGTTTCAGAGGTAATTGCTGAAGCAATGACTTCCAGGCAACATTTGACTTAAAGAAGAAGCTTGCTGCTGCAGGGAGGGGCCGGGCAGGGGCTCCGGGCAGCTCCTAGTTCCAGCCAGGTCTGCTTACCTGCGGAGCTCAGGTGGGGCCACGGCAGGTGCAGGGCTGATGGTTCTTCTCCCTCTGGCTCTTAGTCCCTGTGCACTATCTACACTGACAGCCCCCTTCCCCCACTCTCCCTCCCCCTCAGCACCCCCCCCCCCGCCTGGCAGAGGGATTGGAAAAGGAAGCACTCCATCAGAAAGGCTCTGGAGTGAGCAGGGACCCCAGTCCACACTTGGCCGTGTGGGAGCTGACTTTGTTGTCTCCGGAGGCCTCAGTGACCTCACCTGTAGGATCCCATAGATTTGGTGTGAGGGTTCAGGGGGACACTCCCGTAAAACACTGGACTCTAGATCTGGGCCAGTACGTACACGGGCAATGCGGGTACATAGCAGGTGATGGGAAGAGCCAACAGTCAATGGGCACTTTCTAGATCCCAGTTCCCTTCTAAGCACTTCGTACACATTAACACTTTGAATCCACCCGACAGCCCTCTGAGGCAGGAACTAATACGTCCACTTTATGGATGAGAAACTGAGGCCCCAAGAGCTGAAGCACTGGAGCCAGCATCCAAACTTAGGCAACTGACTCCCACAATCTCAGCCAACACATTATTACAGCCATTCCTAGCCAGTCACTGCTCCCTGGGTAAGGGGCTCTGGGCAAGCCACCTCATTTGCCTCCCAGCTGGGACAATGATCACACCACAAGCTGGGCTTCTTCTCTGATGGAGAAGGGCCACCTGAGGTCCCTCCAGCACCTCTGCTCATAAAGGAAAAATCTGGGGACTCACAGAAGAGATTCTCTCAAATGTGCAACTGCGTACAATAGGAAATGGGTGCGAGGTGCACTGTGGGCGCGAGTGAGGTTACCTTCAGGCTTGAACAAAGAGCTGGGAATGGGGAAGGGACCTGAGCCAGACTCCCTGGGAAGAACATGCCAGACTCAAGTACTGGAGTGGGATGGAGGCCTTGACTGGAAATTGAGGCTCATTGAAGGGACAGGAGGAAAGGTTCATTACATCATTCATGTATGCATGTGTGCATTCAATAAATATTCACTGGGGCACCTCCGAGGCATGTGGCTCTGTACTGGGCACCTACAAGGAAACAGATGTCCCTGCGCTCCTGGTGCTCCCGGGTATCATCAACTAGTGCTTACCGAGTGCCAAACTCCCCCTCAGCTTTCTTTTGCCTCAGTCCCAAGCCTGCCAGAGGCCTCCGATCTTGTTGCAGTGCCCACGGATTTCACTGGCCAGAGGACCTCCAGCCCTCCCAGAAATGGAGGGGACACCTCTTCCTCTCCAGGCAAAAGGAAGTAGGCTGCTCAGGGCCCCCTTTCCCCCTTGCTGCCACAATGAGGCACATGGGACATCAGGGCTGGCACTAGGTTCTAGGGGCCTCTGGGTGTGCTCCTCTTCTGCCCTGAGCTGTTCTGGGAGGTGGGGACCCAGAGGTGGGCAAGCCCCCATGCACTGAGGATCAGGGTTCACAAGCTGGCCCACCTGCCCCACAGTGGGAGCCGCCAGCCCAAGGAGGGTTCAACCTGTTTTTGATGAGTCTAGTGGAATTTCTCCCATGTCTCAGGAGATGCCGCGACATGAAACTTTCAGTGAGGAAAGTCATGGACAGTGTTTTTGTGTGGCCTGAAAGCCCCAAGCAGGGAAGCCCCCACAGAGGGCCACCCAGGGGCAAGGAAAGAAAGGGTGGCCCCATCTGGTGTAAGGGCAGGAAAGGTCCCTGGGCTTCCCACACCAAGACCTCCAAGGAGGAGCTTCCCCGCCATGACCGTGGCCTTATTTCAGCAACAAGGAAATGACTCCAGGGACCCTACACAGGGCAGGGCTTCCTGAGGCAACAGGCAGGGCTGTCCCCATCAGTCCTGCCACCTCTTTGGGCCCTCTGCCCCACGATACACACACACATGCACACACAGACACACACACAGATACACGCGCACGTACACAACACATCCACACTGAGAGACACACACACAGACAAACATAACCAAATGCACAAGACTCTGGCCCTGCTTCTCTTTCCTCCTAGAAAGCTTTACCACCCCTCTCATCCAGCCCTCCAGTCACAAGTCAATGGTGCTTCCTCCGTGAAGCCTTCCCAGCCCCTCTCTACTTCGGGTTTTCACAGAATTTTGCCCAAACATCTGCTTTAGGATGTGGCTGCTGGCTCACCAGCATGTTCCACCTACAAAACCAAAGCTCTTTGAAATCCAAGCTCTTCTATCTCTTTCGTCCTTGTATCGCAAGCACCAGGCATCCGAAGGTAGGGTATCCCAAGTGTTCAAACATATTTAAAGAAGGGGACAGAGGCAGGAAGGATGGATGGAAGGGAAAGAGGGAAGGAAGGAGAAAGAGGGAGGGGAAGGAAAGGGAAAGGGAGGGAAGGGGAGTGGAGGAAATGGGAGGGAAGAGAAGCACAAATGACCAGTTGTAGCCATTTCCCACAGTGGGCTTCTACATATGCCATTAGCTCAAGATGTAGTAATAACCTGACTACATTCTTTACTTTTATGGAGAGGGAAGGAAGAGCCAGACACACCGTCACTATTCATGGTCCCAGCTCTCATTCATGGGTGACTCCTGTTCAGCTACTCAGGTTTTGCATAGTTTTTCTTTGATTTTACTCTCCATCTTGATGGAAAAAGAAGAGTGGTTATGGCTTCCGCTTCACTGGTGTTTTGTATGTGTTACAATTTAGAGGGAAAAGTTTATTTAAACTTGCCATGTTACAACAGTAATGTACACTGAAAGAAAAACAATGCCTTCATTATGCACACCTTCATTAGGAAAACGTCAGTGCTGCAGTTGCGAGCTTTCTGATAAGAGTAAATTGTTCTCATATAGATCTTACTGCTCTTTCCTTGTCCTTCCTTCCTAAGCGTTAAAATCACCTGTTTCACTATTTATGAAGCAAATTTCTTTTTTCATTCTATTGCTTTCCCAACCTTACGAGTTTTTTTTTTCCTCTCCCGGAATCTGCAGGGTAGATGGAGACCTGAGCTTTCCCACGCCCTTGTCCAAAGTTGGGCTTATGACCAGAGGGACCCAGAAAGCTCCTAGGGGAACCCTCCCCCTGGGCCTGTGATGGAAAAGGGATGAGGTCCAGGGGAAGGGCTTCCCTCTTCCCTCCCAACACTCAAAGGCACCAAAACTCTAGCAGTGTCTGAAATGAGGCAGAGACTTGAGAGAGGAGAGCACTCACCAGAGCAAAGGAGTGATGTCGCCTCAGCGGCGTCAGTATGGTATTTAAATACATTAATTAATCCCCAAAGTAACCCACTCCTATAGAGGAAGAAGCCAAGGTTCAGAGAGGTTAAGAAACAATAATCATTTAATAAAAAGATTTTGATGCCCACAACAGATGGGCATGGGGGATGTGTGGGGAACAAAGCAGGCAGACTGTGTTTCGACAGAGCAGGCATGTGAGGGGCAATAAAATAATAAGCATAAGCATGCATAAAACAAAGAGCAAGTTAGAAGGGAGATCAGTGCTGAGAGGAGATCAGTGGGGCACACAAGGTAAGGGGCGATGGGAATACCTGTCATGTGATCAGGGGTTGGGGCACTTAAAATAGGATGGGCCAGGTTAGACCTCACCCAAAAGGTGACATGGTAGAGGTAAGTGTGTCAGCCCTGTGGCTATGCGGGAAAGTATTCCAGGCAATGGGACAGGAGGTGCAAAAGCCCTGTGGTTGAAGTGGTAAGTGAAGGGGAATGTGTCTCGATAGGTGGTCACAAGGTCAAGGGGGCATATCGATCATGGGGAGGCCTTCAAACTACTGTAGACTTTAGCTTTTGCTCTGAGTGAAACTGGGGTGCCATGGAAAGCTTCTGAGCTGAGGATGAGTTATATTTTAAAGGATCTCTCTGGCTACTGAACAACACCACAGAGGGCAAAAGGCAGTTGGAATAATCCAGGTGAGACAGGACAGTGGCTTGACCCAGGGTGTGCCCCATGGATATCTTGAGGTGGGGAAGAGGACCATCCTAGGCAGAGGCATGGTGAGAAGTGGTCAGATCCTGGGTGCATGTGGAAGGAAGATGCAGCAAAGATTCCCGTTTGAGCTGGTGTGGGAGGTGAGGGAAAGAGAGGGATCCAGGAGGTCGCCAGTTCTCTTTGACCCAAGTAACTCACAGCACGTGTTCATTTGAGATGTTATTAGGCACACAAGAGGAGATTTGGTGGGCAATGAGATATGGATCTGGGGTTGGAGGGAGTTCTGGGATGGAGGTGTGCATTTGGAAGGCATGAGGCTAAGATGGTATTAAAAACCATAAGGCTGGATGAGATCATGGGGAGGAGTTGAGGAGACAGGACTGTGGCACTCAGGTTTGAAGGCTGGAGAGGAAAGGGTGAACCAGGAAAAAGTCCCAGGAAAGGCGACGAGTGAGGAAGGAGAAAAATCCGAGCATTGTGATGTCCAGGAAGCCAAGCAGCAGGAAGCATTTTGAGGAGGAGGAAATGGTTAGCTCCGTCCCTTGCTGGGGGTGAGACCTAATAAGGGGGGACCAGGAAGTGACTGTGGGGTTAGACTGGGTGCTCAAGATCATCCAGCTAGGGCGTGACAGCTGGTCCACCATCCGGGTCTGCCCCACAATCAAATTGCAGGTTGTGATGGTCTCTTACCTTTTCAGAGGTTTCAGAGGGCACCATTCAGAGGATCCTCCCTTTTTTTTCCCCCCTCATAGATGTTCTCCCTCATGGCTGGAGAGGAGTTTGGACTTTTTAGCCAGACACACAGCAGAAGGTTAACATAAAGGGCAGACTTGGGGATCAGACATGGGACCTCAGGCAGGTCACTCCATCTCCCCGAGCCTTGATCTCTTCCTCGGGAGACAGGGACGGCCATACCCACCTGTCAATCGTGGGTGGGACAGACTCCCAAGAAATAAGAATGGCTGGTAGAGGCTGGGGCCTCCCCCACTGTCTCCCACCTCCCTTTGAGACACGAGGAGTCATCTTCCTTCCATGCTAACACCACAAGTCCCTCATGGAGAGTGAGTTAGCTGTGGCTGGGTGCCTGTTCTGAGGGAAGCACTGCAGAGACCTGGGACCCTGCCCTCCAGAGACGCATGGAGGTTTACCCCCCAGGATTATCTGGGGCTTTGGGTTAATGGTCTGTCTCTGGGGAACAAGGATCAGGGCATCTAGCCTACCTCGGTGCTGTGTATAAGGCTGGATGAAGATGTGTGTGTGAGTGAGAGTTCTTGCATGTGTGTTTTTTCAAGTGTGGGGTGCACAGGGTATAGCTGCACATACATGTGACCTCACTCACACTCACGGGTGCACACGTGCCTTCGAGTGAGCACACATGCCTGCTTGCTGCACTGTCTCGGCTATCCCTTGCACAAGCTGGTGTCTAAAAGAAGTGATGGGCAAAGGCCAGAGAGCAGAGGGCAGCAGCCCAGGAGGAGCGAAGTCCATGTCCTAGGAGGAGTGCAGTGTCAAGGTCTCTGCTGACAAGGCTGTCTCCTGCATCACACATAGGAATGCAGCTGCCACCTTGCCTGGCCCAAGGGACATCACGTCCCTCCAGCATGGCCATGGGCAGAAAGTTCCCATCTCGGTTTCTGTGTCCAAGTCCCCGGAAGCCCGTCTCTGCCTCGACCCACTGATGGCTTCTCAGTCTTCATGCTGAGGACAGAGTTCTGAGGAGTGGGAAATCTTGGGCTGCACCCAGGTGCCAACAAAGGCCACCAACCAAGGCCACCGAGGCAGAGACTCCATCCATCCCAGCAAGCCTGGAGCTCTGTGCTTCCCTCCGCAATAAACCAGTCACAACTCCCCACCTTCTGCCCTTGGAAATGAATCATTTAAGATTCCTCTTTCATTCTGGAGCCTCTCAAACAGTCTCATGAGCTGTGAGCATGTCTCCCAAGGTAGAATTTAAGGCAGCTGCAAAATGCCTCAATATTTTCAGAGGCCTTATTGTGCTTAAACTCGTTAGAGAGGCCATGGAGTTAATTAGTATATAGATTTTCCCATAGAAAGCTAATTTTCAGAATGATTTGCAGCCACTGGGTCTGTAACAAACTGCAATCTATTTTCTTCCCAACTTTTTTCTTCCCCAGAGAAAAACCCAAATTGCAGTGACCAGGTGACTCCCTGACCTCAGGCCCAGCCCACCCCTTTAGGGGTCCCAAGCCCCCAAAGGCTGGCACCTTCCCCACAGTCCTGTCCAACTCCCCAGCTCTCAGTCAATCACCTTCATTTCCATAGACACCAATGCTGGCTGTCCAAGCAGGCTTTGAGCAAGGGACACAGAGCCAGTGGGCTGAGCAGTTCTTACAACGGTGAACAGCACAAGGGTTAAGTGCCTGAGTCTGGGATCAGATAGACCTGGGACAACCCAGGCTCTGCCTTCTGGAAAGTTATTTAACCTCTCCATATTTGAAATCCCTCATCGATAAAATCGAGATAGTATATCATTACTTCATAAGGATTATAAGGAGTCACACATTAGGATTATAAGGATCATTATTAACACTGATCTTTAAAAAGACAACACTTATAGGTGCATCCAGTGCATCTAAGCCCTGTGCTACGAGTACCTTATATCATCTCATTAAATTCTTATTATGTCCTTATTCCATGGGAGAAAACTGAGGCTCAGAGACGTTAAGTAACTTTTCCAAAGTCACACAGCTAGCTGGAGATACAAAGGGCTGTAAATCAAGGTCTGCCTGAATTCAGAGCTAAATATAGGTGAAATAATTCATGGCAAGTGGAAGCTCTATGGTCATTATTATTACTATTCCTATGAATGCAGCTCTTCCTACTACTTTTTCCCCAGGACTCTGAAACCCAACACCCCCCACCCTTCTTTTTCCCAGCAATGAGATTCTGCCATCCTGTGCTCCTAATGGCAGAAAAGTAAGAGAATCACAAGCCTTGGAGCTGAAAAGTCCCTCCGATTATGGAATCCATCTCTTCCCCACTGGAAAGGTGGGGAAGGTGAGGCCCAGAGAGTTAACAGACCTACCAAAGTCACCCACAGTGAGCAGTTCAGGCCCCAGGACTGCTGACCACTGGCCAATCCTCCTCCTCTACACAGATCCTGCTGTTTTTCCATAGCAGGACTCAGAGTTCCTCAGAGGGCCTCTCAGAAAGTGAAGCCCGGGGATGAGCTGACACCTGACAGCCTGGGGATGGTTTGAATGGTTTCTGAAGCCCTCTGCTGAGTGAAGGCAATATTAGTCATCAGAGATCGGTGCACGTCGGAGAATCCTTGTCAGAAAATGTGATGACTTAGTGGACTGAAAATGTATTTCCTGGCCTTATCACACATCTGGAGTTCCAGCAGAGCGGCCTCTGGGCTGAGGAGGAAGTCGGCCTCAAGAATTTGCACAGATATTGGTGTTTATCAGAAGAAGTCCAAATGGAGGCTGAGCCGCGAGGGTGACGGGGAGCGATAGCTTGAGAACAGGCCGATGGCGATAAGGGAACAGTATCTACTCATTACCCCGGGGACCTCTCCCACCACCTCAGACCCAAAGCCCTGTCTGCTCCTGGCTTTAGGAGCTGATTGCATTTGCTCTTTTGCTCTCAGTGGTGAAGGGAGAGAAAATACATTTTCTTTGACTAGGGAAAAGTCAACGGACTTCCCAGAAATGGGCTTCTATGCCACTGCAATTCCACTTAGGAAATATTTGCAGGGCATCTGAGAGCCCGGCCTGCACTCCTGCTGTGTGCCACGCTCCATGAATGCCTACTTTGTGTCATGCCTTGGGATGGGGAATCACCTGCACACCCCAGGACCTATGCTAGGTAGCACAGCGGGGGGTCAGACCGTGGAAGGGCTGGGCTTCCATGGTGTCCTTTAGTGCCAAGTGCTGAGACTTAAAGGGGTCATTCAGGGATCAATTCCTGTCTATTAGGCATTTGCAGTTTGGAGAAAAAGACATACGACCCAGCAGCTAAAATACCATCTGGACCAGGTTTTACTGATTGGCTGACAAAATCCTATAGAGACCTAGACAGGTGAGAGATTCATACTACATGGGGCAGTGGAGGTGGCTTCTGAGAAAGTGGTCTTTAAGGTAGGCCTCAAAGGATAAGTTGGATATAGCCAGACAAACAAGGCAAGAGCATTCCTGGAAGAGGAAACAACTTGAAGACAGGGAAGAATGACTGCATAGCACTTCTGGGGACTAACAAGTTGGCCGGTATTGGGGGGTGGGCAGTAAGGAGACAGCAGGAGATAAAGCTTCAAGGAGAGTCTAGGGCTGTCTTGTGAGGGGTCATCCACGCTCTGAGGAGCCTTATGGGTCTGCAGAGGAACCTCAGAAGGTAGGTTTTGGGACCTCCCCCCATTTCAGCCAGCTGAGCTCCATATTTCTTCCCTATATTAATCATATGTGTAAGAGTACATTTGAAAATAGGATTTGATACATAAAAAGAAGGAAGGGAAGATGAAGAGAAGGAAGAAAGGAAGAGACAGAGGAAGGGAGAGAGAGGAATAAATAGTATTAGGTCCAATTTCCATAGGATGTAACAATGAGGAGTCTGAGCCCTGAGAGGTTAACAGACACACACGGGCTCACACAAGGAATTCATGGCCAAGTTGGAAGCAGAACCCCAGAACTGCCACCTTCCAGTCACTATTTCTGCATGTGGCCTTGAGGCTGCACACGAGTCAAACCCAAGATCAGCTTCCGCTAGCCTGAGTGCGCCACAGCCTGCTGGATGCCACAGAGGCTGCCTCCCCCAAGTCCCAGAAGGCACTAGGCGGATGGACAGAATGCTTCCCAGTTGCAACATTTCTGCCATGAGAGGCCCTGAAGCCTTTGTCTGGGCATGCTCTGCTCTTCGGCAGGCCTGATGAAGACTGCATCCTGATGAGCACTTAGTGTGCTGAGTTGTCCTGGTGTCTGAAATAGCGACTTCCGGTTACTCTGTCATTTTCAGATGAAGAATCTGAGACCCAGAGGGAAGAGGAATCATATTCTAGGTCCTGTGGTGGGCAGCATGGAGCCAAACCCAGATGCCAGGTCTGTGGGGCTGGCCGGGTTGCCGCGTGGCATCTGCCAACACCAAGTCCACGGAGGCACTGAGAAAGCCTCCGGATGCCAGTGATGATGACGGTCAAGAGGTCTCATCCTGTTGCTCAGCGTGGTTTGCAGCGAACCTTGTGTGCAAACCATCTCGGTACCATCAGGCTCCAACCAGACTCACGAGCACGCTGGGAAAATCAGCATGTGATCCCTCTTCAACCTGATAGATTTAAAGGATTTCTTTAACATTTATTTGGAGGAGAAATTGAGTCCTGCTGATGAGGGAAGGATGAGAGAGATGCTCGGCCTCTTCTGCTTTCTGCCATGTCTTCCCTGTCCCAGCAATTCTATTCTACCCCAAATTTGCAAATCTCCACCTAGCAAAGCTGCCCATTCTTTCCTTTGGTCTTGGGGGACGCTGCAAGGAGACATCATATTCCTGCCCCAAGCCACTTCTCTTCAGCCACCTCCCATGTCCTCCCTGAGACAAGTTCTGGAAAACAGAATTGCCCCATCTGGGTGCATTTCTAGGGTTTTGGATACCCTGGGCTTGGCCAGGAAGAACTACCACAGCAAGGTGGATCCAGCCCTGACCTCAAGAATGAACATTTATTTTACATACTGTGTGCCAGGCACTGGCCAGCGGCTTCCATATCAGTTTTCTCTTTAAACTCACAATAGCCCCGAGATGCAGGTATTGTGACCCTCCTTCCACAGATGAAGAAATCAAGGCTCAGAGAAATGTCATCACTTGTCTGAAATCCCTTACCTTGAGACCTGGGTTTATTCCCAGTTCTGCAATTTCCTTAGCTTGCCCCGCCCTAGGGAGTGGGATTCCTTCCTCCCTGCTGATAAGGGCCCCACTTCCTGGATGATGCAAACGGAGTCTATAGGTATAGACTTGCCTTAGAATCCCTTTGTGCCGGGTTACTCAGGAAATCTATCTCTTCTCCCAAGGTCACCCACGAACCCTAGGGTGGAGTTACAGACCTCACAAATACAGGCTGGGTGAACTTCCTAGGGTCCTCTGCCCTACAAGCCCAGCTCCCCATATGGCCCTTCCATCCCCAGAAGCTGGCTCCCTCACTCCCTGACTTCCATTTAGTTCCCCCAAGGGTTAAAAATGGGAACAAAATAATTTATTTCAAGATCTTCAAAAACAAATTCAAATTTTTTTTAATTATGTCAAATTAAGGCCATTAAAAGTTAAGCTGTGTACCGAGAGCATTTTCCTGGGAAAGGTGCTGTAACATCATTATTTCTCCCCAAAACGCACTTACTGTACATTTCTCAAAGCCATCAGCCTTGATTGAAGGCTAATGAAAAAGCTGTCCTGCGTCAGTTTATTTCTTGTATCCATTAAGAATAATTACGGCTGAACAATTTTTGATGCCTGTAACCTTCGAAAGCGTTGCTAATGGCATTATAAATTGCTCCTTGTCCAATGACTACAGCGAGATGCTTAATTCAAAGGCGCTCTGTCAACAGGACTGATTTGTGTGGCTAATGAGTGCGTTTAAAACAACAGCCTCAGCTCATGCATCCGAATGTCAATAAGAGGACGAGGTTCAATAAGGAGGCTTGTCCGTAATAATTAGCAGGGACAAGTGCTCTGGATCAGGCCCACTGTGGCTTTCACAGCCCTGTTCTCAAGACATCACCGGCATCCTTGCAGCCGGGATGTAGCTCTTCACTCCTGGGCTGGGGTTGGAGTCAGGACCAAGGCAGAGGGGTCAGTGGTAGAGGGGAAGGTGCTGATCAAGAAGAGTGTTCAAGGTAACAAGAGGAAGATGACTAGTTACCATGTATTAAGCACTTAGCATTTAATTCTGTAGACATGTATTAAGCACCTACTGTACACAAGTGTTGAGAAACAAAACTGCAGGGATTGGCAGAAGGCCAGGGAGTAAGGGTTAGGGGACATGTGGTGTGGGGGGAGGCAGACCAGAGGGATGGAAGCATTTTAATATGCAAATCTCTCCCCATACTCAGAATTCCCTCTCCATTACCAGTCCTTAACAGTTCAGTGCCAAGGCTATCTCTCCTAGGAAGTCTGCCCTGATTTTTCCTTACTTTCCTGGCAGGCTACAACCCCCAGCTAGCATCAAGGCTAGCATCTCCTTGCTTCCTGCATGTTATATGAACATGAATCCCCTTAAGAATAGAGACAGAGTGTCTTCGTTCTTTCTGGGCCCAAAGACAACCACAAATTTTGGTATATAGATGGCCCTTACCCAGGGCTTATTAGCTGTTCCATTTAACTTTTCCCAGTATTCCCACCGCTACTATTATTCCCATGGTTAGCTTTTACTGCACACACATTGGGCTGGGGGTGGGGAGAGTCACGGGCATGGGAGAGACGATGCCAGAGTTGAAGGTGCTTAGAGATGAGACAGTGTGAGCCCTGCCCCCCAGGACCCCTCCACCTTCCTCCTGGACAGGAATGCACACATGTTTGTTAAACAGCATAACTTGCCTGGTGCTAGGATCTAATGCACATATGAGGAAAGGATGAGAAATGGGGCCTTGAAGGCCCAGGTAGGGCATCTGGGTTTTAACAGGGAGCTGCAGGAAAGCCAGCATGTGACTTTAATCTGGTGAGGGCCTGGGCAGGTGCACTATTAGCAGGTGCACTATTAACAGGTGCCTCCGACCACATTCAAAGAGTGGACTGGAAAGAAAAAAGCGAGAGGGAAAAAAAATGACCAAAAGCTCAACACCCAGCTACCTGGGTTCACATCCCAACCCTGCAACTTACAAACTGTGAGATTTGTAGCAAGCCATCTTCTATAGTATCACTTTCCTCCTATGTGAAGTGGGAAGAGTAATGAACCCACCTGATGGGGTTATGGTGAGGATCACATGAGAAATGCACACAAAACGTTTTGCATGATCCCTAGCACTTTTGACTATTGCTATAGTCACTCTACATCAGACGCTTTAAATAAATAAACAAACAAATAAGTAAATAAAAACAGATCCTCACTTTATCAAATGAGGAAACAAAAACGTGAAAGTAACTGGCATACTTAGCTAGCATGCAGTGTGGGGGCTTGGATCCCAAACCAGCACTGTTTCTTCCACACCTCCCCAGTACATCAGGTGATTGTACCCAACAGCCTGGTGTGTGTGTGTGTGTGTGTGTGTGTGTGTGTGTGTGTATGCCTGCATGCACATGTTTGCAGGGGAGGACAGGGTATGGTGGAGCCGCACACCACTGTCAGACATGGGGCTTTGTCCCGGGACAGCCCTGGGCCTGCTAGGAGGGCTCCAGGTGTTTGCCTGCAGGAGCCGAGGGGAGCAGGTTCAGCGAGGGCACCTCCCCTGCCTGCCAGCGCCCAAGCCTCCAGGGGCTCTCCAGGTGTGGGAGGCAGCAGGCAAGTTTCAGAGGACAGGCTGTCAGGATCTGTCTCCCCCTTTTTGATGACAAGCCTCAGATTCCTATCTCAGCAGAGAGGTGCGAGGGAAATCCCGGGGGGGAGGGGGATGCTAAACAGGGTGCTTGTTCCAATCAATCTCCAAAGAGAGATTTTGTTCCAAAAGCCCTTCACTCCTACTCCTGCCAAGAGATGGTGAGGAAGCGGGTGTTTTGATCTGTGCTGAGTGTTCGTTTCCTCCAGGCAGTGGGCACCTGGGAAGTCCAGTCTGTGTCTCAGTGAGCCAAGGACAATTTTTAGTCCTCATCCCAGCAGACCTCTGCAGCCTCTGACACTTCTAATCTGAAAACATTCCCTTCCTCTGGCTTCCAAGTATCCTCCAAAATCTCTGGCTGATTGCTCCTGGTGTCTTAGACACCAAGTATTTCTTGCTCTGCCTTCCTCTTAACTGTTCATGTTCCTCTGGCTTCCATCCTGTGTTCTCCTTCCATGCCTTCTCCTTGGGTGAGTTCACTCAGCCCTTGCCTTCATGTATCACCTGAAGGCTATTGGCCCCCAAATCAGCCACTCCAACCTAGCTCATCTTACCTAGCCCCAAAAAGCAACAGCCCTGTGAACATCCCTGTCCAGATGACTTTCAGGGAAACATGGGGTCAACATGTCTAAAGCAAATGTCACTATCTTCCTCCCAAACCAGCACTCTTCCCGCGTCCTCTATCGTGCGGGGCAATATCCACAGCCAGCCAAGGGGCAGAGACAGAAATTGGGAAGCAAGAAAGTCTGGGTTTCAATCCATACTCTAGCAATTAACAGCTATATGATCTTAGCAAATTACTTATTTCGCTGAGCTTCAGTTTCCCCCTCTGCAAAAGGGGAATGACAATCATTCTTACCTGGTGAGTTGTTGTGAACCATAAGCGAGTCGATATGCGTAAAGTTAGAAGAATAACTTCCATATCCAATTAGTCACTAACTGGATCAGTTCTGTCCCCTAAATGTTCCCTGATCCTTCTTCTTTTCCACCACACTGTCAACACTCATAAGTCCAGGACTTACTTCAAAAACCACCTAAGTGTTCTGCCTTCCATTGATTTTGTCCCCTTCGTTATACACCCGGAGTGACTCTAGAGGACCAGTAACACCCTAACCCTTTGGCCTCCTCATTGCCATTGAGACAAACTTCAAGTTTCTGAACCTGATTTTGTCCAACGGGCCCTTCATGGGTTTTGCTCCCTGCTTACTTACCCTCCCTCTTCTTTTACCAGCCCCTTCTGAGCTCTGGGCTTGAGCCACATTAAATTATTCACTCTTTTCCCAGAAAGTAGGGCCTCTGGGCTTTGCATAGGATATTCCCACTACCCCACCCATCTCATCTGAATCACTCCTACCCATTCTTCCAGTCTGGACATGGGTATCCCCCTCTGGGAGGCCTTCTAATGGGGTGGTTGTGGTGGACCACCCAGAGCCCCCCTCTCAGGACCAAGGCTCTCGGTCCCCAACTCCCAGGAGCAGGAGCACGGCTGCTCCCTCAGAGGATGGCCCCCTCCCTAGGGCAGCCCACAACTGGTGACTGGTGTCTGCGGGGGATACAGGCCCAACTCCCCTGCCTAATTGTGGACAAGTCTGGCCTCCCCACGTCCACGGCTCCCCGTGGGATCAGTGGAGGCCACCAGCACACTCCTTGGTAGTTAAGCCTCCCCTCTGTCAATACAGTCGCCCTCACTTCCTCACAGGTGTGGCTCCCAGAAACAGTGCCTGGAAACTTCCCCCACGCAATCTCCACTCAGAGTCCACCTCCAGGGAAGCTAGAATGGCCCTCGACTCCAGACTGGGTGAGGCCTGTTTTCTTGGAGTCCCCGAAGCCACTCTGAGCCCTTCAATCGAAGCTCCTATGATACGGGGTAAAATCACATGTCCCGGTCCATCTCCTGCTAAGTGGACACTGCTCAGGAAGGGCCGTGCTGGCTCATCTCTGGCTCTATAGCCTCTGGGTTGCTGCCTGGAAAGTCCCCCTGAGAGACAGATTCAGAGGTCTTTATGTAGCCATTTTAAGCAGGGATTTTTGATATGGCTTATAAAACACATCACTGAATGTTCCATTGTGGGTTATTATCAAATAACAGATAAGATAGCTATCTCAGAACTTCATTCCATCACTAAGCCTGAAGGATGGGGGAGCCTGGTGGGAAGGAGACAGAACAGACCATCGATCCTCCCTCCCCTGACGCTTACCCACTTTTCCCAGCCCTCCTTCTTGCTGTGTCTTCCTCACAGGCCTTCTGCACCAGGCCCTCCTCCAGCACGCCACCCCTCGTCTATACTGCCAGCATTGCCCTTTCCCACATTTGCCACCCAGGGGACATTTTATTCAGCTGAAGCTCCTCCCGGATTTTCCCAGGAGGACCAAGGGACTTGGTTCATCTCCTTTCCTCCTCTGATTCCTTTTGCACCCCTTTGTCTTAGGATCATCTGCTGTCTGTCTCCCCAAGCCAAGTGTGATCTCCCTGCAGATTCATCTCCATCCCAAGTACAGCACTTGACCTAACCTAGAGCAGAAGCTCACGCACTATTGGCTAGTGGTGAGAGACATTTCTCTGTATCTGCATGAAGTTAGAAGAATGACCTCCGTATCCAATTAATCCACAAGTCACATGGCTTGGGCATGCTGTGGGCATGATCCTCTGCTCCCTGGGATATGGACTGGAAGCTTAGGGTACCCTGGTAGCTCTGGAAAGCAAGGAGTTAGGACCTGGCCAAAGTCTCCAGAGAGGAGGAAAGGAGAAAGTAGCATGGACTGCACGGTCAGAGTGACAAGTTGCCATGAAGACCTCATATCAGGGAGGAGGGACCAAAAATCCTGACACTACTTCACAGTCAGTGTCCCTAGAACATCTGCCTCAGTGTCACCCAGTCCGTGGTACTTCTACTTCACCACAGCCCTGAAGCGAGGGTGAATGGTGGCCGTCTCCGACAGCTAGTCACTGAGGCCCAGATATCTCCTTCCCGTTCCAACATTGCTCGATTCAGTGACTCTTCCTGGACCTTAGGCATGGGGACCAGCCATGACTCTGGCCATGGAACCCAGTACCCACCCTGGCTCTAGAGTCTTCTGCTGGGAGCCCAAGTCCTGCTGGAAAAGAGACAACAGGCCTGGCGGACAGAGGAGGCATCTCTTCCCCTTAGAAGGGCCTACCCTGGCCCTCCAGAGCTGGTTTGCTCCTAGAGACCTGGTTAGGTGGGGCAGGGAATTGCAAGCCACACTCGGTTCCATAAACCTCCCAGGGGTCCTATGGCCAACGTTGAGTTGCCACTTATAGGACAAGTGACATACATTTATGGCTGAGCTTCTGGAATCAGAGTGTCACAAACAGGAGGGTCATCACAGTCATTGCAACTATTGTGATTCTTGTGGTTTTGATTTTTGAAGGAGGGTCCCTGGCATTCTCTCTGTTAATAGAAATAGATTCAAGAATTAGCCTGAATATGAGACATTTCAAGTAAGCCACAGAATAGACTCCGTGATTACTTTTTAAAATATTGGGTTTTTTTACTCTAGAAAAATTTCAGACTTGTCTGAGCTTCGAGTAGAAAGATAAATAAATGGTCAGGATGATTTTGAAGTTTTCATTTCTTTAATTAACAAGTGTCTGTATTTTCATTCACAAATCATGTGTGGGTGCCAAGGGAGTAGAAATGTAGACATACCTGGGATAGAATGCCTAGATTTTGAGTTCCCCAAGGGCAGGGACTGTGTCTTCTTGCCTGTCGCCTGCACAGAGCCCGGCACCTGACTGACGCTCAATATTTACTTGTTGAGTGAAAGAAAGTGAAGACAGTCTGGTCAATAAGAAAGAGCTGATGTAGCAACCTTCCCCTGGGCAGCACCTTGATGGGCCGTGACCTTCTGTCAGTTAGCAGCAGTGGGGGTGGAGCAGGGCAAAGAAAGGGATAGAATTGCTAACGCTGTGATTCCCCAAAGTACCAGGAATGATTTCCCAGGGTTGTCACTGCTGCCCCCACCCCCTCATCGGTGGTTGGCGTCTTCTCAAGCCCCCACATCTCAGCCCCCACACACACACACACACAGCCACCCTCCAAGGACCTGAACCACCTCTGTCCTTTCTGACACTCCGTGTCACTCCCCCTCACTCTCTAGCTCCTTAACACCTGGAGCCTAGTCTCTATCCTGGAGGATCTCCATGTTGGGACCAGCGATCCTTCCCCCCGCCCTTGGACTCTTACAGCCTCAACTGTGCTACACTGGGAAATGGCCACACTTCTCTTCAGCTCCCCTCAGGAGGAAGAGGAGCCCATTTCTCCACTCCTTGGTTTGGAGCGGTGCTTAGGACTCACTTTGGCCAATAGCATGCAGGAGAGCTGAAGTCGCACACAAGCTCGATCCTGGCCTGAGCTGGGTGATGACAGACACAATATCTGGTCACCCCCAACACCTTAGCCAACAGCCAGTGCCAACCAACATGCTAGCTGACCTCAGACACAGGAGCAAGCCCAGCAAGACCAGCCACGCCTGGCCAAGATCAGCGGAGCCTCCCAGCTGACTCGAGACTTGGAAACAATAAACTGTGGTTGCTTTGAGCCACCCAGTCTGTGAGTTGTTTGTGACACAGCAGCAAACCCCATGAACTGTGCCTCAACTACCCTTCTGTGACCCAGGACTATACCCCTCTGACATGGGTTATCCATCTGCCCCCTCTCTGATCTGAGCCTGACTCCCTTGCAGCCCCTCAGCCTCCTATTGTCACTCTAACTATTCTTCATTTTCATCAGGACCACCATCAACCCTGTCTTCCCTCTGTTCTTTCCCAATCTGCCCATCCTGTCTTCCGCTCCTTTCCAATCCCACTGAGATACCATGCCTGTTAGACCACTCATTCTTTTGCCAAAGCCTTCAGTTCCTTTGGCCCTTGTCCTTCTATCACACCCTTAGAGGAATTCCATTCCTAGATCAATCCCACTGCCACCTTCTGTGCTTTGCACCCATGGCGCCCATCATGGCCCCAGCCAATCATCTAGCCTCAGGGGTAGCCCTCCCACAAACTCATGGCTGTCGCCCAAGGTCCCAGGTCTACCCAGAAGGCCTCCATATTTGCCTGGTTGGCTTCCTCTCCCATGACCCTGAGGTCTGTCTGAGCCTTCCCCTTTCTTCTCTCCCTTTAATGCCCTATACACTCCACAGGCAGGAGCTGACCTCCCATTGCACCAAGAAATAGGGCCACCAAGATCCTGCAGCCACCTGCAAACATGCCACCTCCCTGTGCCCCTGTCTTCCTCTCACCTTCCACAATCAGAGAGTCTTATTTCTTCCCACCCAAAGTGACTCCAGGAGGGTCAGTGTGTCACCACGTTCTGGTGTCAGATGGTGTGGGTGGGTAGAAAGCCCTCTGCACTTATAGCTTGGCCCTGCAATGGACAAATGGCCCGTTTCTCTTGCAATGGAGTGACTCATCTGTCTCTCTGTCTCCATCGCTCTCTTCTCTCTCCCTCTCTCTTTGTGTCTATTTTTCTAGATAAGGTCATTTTCCCCCAGATTCCCATTGTTTGTATGTGTGTGTGTTTCTGTCTCTCTCTCTACACACACACACACACACACACACACACACACACACACACTGCAGAATGGGGGAGGATGGGAGAAGGGAGGGATGGGTCTAGAGAGGAAGAGACCGATCTGATCAAAGCCCAGTAAGGAGTTTGGGATGGATCCTGAGGGCAATAGGGAGTCGTAGAGCAGTTTAGGTCAGGGAAGGACACAGTCCAGTGTGCATTTCAGATAAATCACTGAACAATAGAGCACGGAATGGGATGAGCCTGGAGACAAAAAAACAAGTGTGGGCTGTTCAGCCTGGGGAACCCAGTGGGAGATGAGGGAGCTGAACCAGGGAGGTGTAGCAGGGGTTGGCAAGAGGGAGGACTAAGGAGATACGAGGCCATGAGAGAGCAGAGATAAAGAGACAGAGGAAAGACAAATAAGAAGGGACAACCAGGAAAGAGACAAAGGTACTGTGAGTGAGAGAGAGTCCAAGAGATGTAGAGAACAGAGGGAGAAACAGAAACAAAAATAGGCAAATGGGAGGACGAAGAGAAATAAAGAAATTCCACCCAAGCACGGAAAGCAGGAGAAACCTGGCAGGAAACGTCGGGGACAGTAGTCTAGGCTCTCCTGCCTTGTGGGAGTCCTCCCACCACCCTCTGTGCTAGGCCTCAGGTGCTGAGCCTGCAGAAGGAAGCGGGTGGTGGAGGGAGGAGAGAGGAGTGGAAATGAGGGATGGGGTGGGTCAGGGAGGGCCGTCTCAGCAGGCCTGCGCAGCCCAGTGGCCATGGCCTCAGCCCAGCTCCGTTAACGGCTTCCATCTGCCGCTCTAGCCCCTACGTGCCCAGAGACAGATCTGCAACTAGGAGCATATTTGGGCTTCTCAAGCAAGGGAGGAAGGCACAGTTGGATATTCCTCACTTCGGCCATCCCCAGAGGACCAAGTCTCCATTAGTGAACTGGAGAAATTCTCGGGGATTCATTCCCCCGCCTTCCTGGTAGAGGGGTAGCAGGAAAAGCCGAAGGAGACAGAGGCTCCCCTCAGAGAACAACACAAACATTCAGCAGGACGGGGGCTGCCCAGGTCTAGAGGGAGGACATAGATCCAACGGGTGCAAAGGGCACGGACCCGCTCCGGGCACTGCCCCACGCTCTGCTCAGCCCAGCGTCGCCCCCCCGACTCTGTTCCTGCCCAAGAGAGGAGGAAGAATCCTGCCAGGCCCTCTCAGGGATTCTCTCCGCTCCTCAGAGAGAAGCCACAGGTGCTGGGACCTCCTCCGGCCCTTCAGGAAACCTGCACCTGATATCGGGCCGAAGCGACAGGCTCGCTCTGCCTTCCACTCACTGGGTGACCCCAGGCAAGTCCCATGGTCCCTCAGAGGTTCGTTTTCTTCACCTCTAAGAGAGGAGCGAAACCTCGTGATCGAGCCCCTAAATGCCACATGCCAAACACATCGGCTGAAATCGTCTCTGTGAAAAGTCCTCCAGAAACGAGTGTGCAGTACACACATGATCCACGTGGGCATTTGAGGAGACAACGAGTCCCTCTTCCAGCAGCATGCCTGTCTCATCCTCTGAAATGTATGCCCAGGATATCAGACCTTATGCCCTGGCCCCTGGCTCACATCCCCACTTGTTCCCTCTGTGCGTGTCTTGTCTTTCTGCATGGCTAGATCGATGGAGGGTCAAGGCTGAGGGAGAAAGCCCAGAGGCTGGAGAGGATACGTGCATTTAAGCTGCCTCTCAGAGCTGGTCGAGGCAGGGCCCCTCTGTCAGGCCAATGCCAGGACTGGGGTCTGGGCAGCCCTGGGGAAAACCACGCAGGGGGCTCCCTGGAAGAAAACGAGAGACAGACACTTGCCTAGAGAGAATCTGGGCCGTTCCACAAAGGAGAATGGGCCTTGAGACTAGAAGGACCATTTAACTGGGAGTCTGTGGCCAACAATCGAAGGGGATAGCAACCAAGGAAGGCGACCAGGCTGGTGACTGGAGGCGTGAGGAGGGGCCCTCCCTTAGCTGGTATGAATCTCACCAGATTCTCAGACAACAAAAGGAACCCCCGAGCCACTTCTGGGCTGGTAGGGGCCCAAGACATAAGACAAGTGTGAGGAGAAGTATGATTCTGTCCATAAACATCTCAATAGCGTGATTAACTGACCATCGCAAATTGTAACCCTTTCCTTGAGTGCACTTTCCCTGAACTACCGCGAGGAGCCAGCGTAGGAGCCTGTACAAATTGCTGGAATGGGCAGTTAAGCGGGGAGGTCGGAGGTTAAATGAACACGGTTGTTTATGAAGACACAGCCCGAATCCATTTGCATTTTAATATTCTCTCAGTGAGACGGAAAGCCACTTTGAGGACAGCTTGTTTGGAAATCCCATTAACGGGTTATTTATGGGGCTCGTGGCTGCATGACCCTTGCCCTTGTTTTGTTAAACACGAACCAGACATGAATCAGACGGGCAGCGGGCTAGTTGCTATTGTTTCCCGAAGCTCGAAATGTCATCCGATTCAATTATTCTGAGGCTGACACTTTCTGAATTATCACCCTCATAATGCTCAATTTCCCCTTTGGTCAACCTGATTATTTCTGTCTTTGTAGAAAGCTGACTCTCAGAGCAGCCCTTTCACTGCTATGGGCTGTCAGGGGAGCTAGGGACGCCCCAGCCCCAGGCTGGACCAGGCCCCGCGAGGCTGCCAGCCTGGGGGGATGGAAGGCTCGGATGGAACTGGGGAGGGACCCCGCAGCCCGTACAGCCCACCATCCCCACACCCACTTCCGGGTCTGGGCACCTGCTCTGGGAACCGGCATTGCCCCAAGAACTGAATTCTTGGGATCCGACACCCACTCTCTGAAAAAAGCCTTTGATCAACAGTAAAATTGATTTCTCTGAAAGAATTAATGGGAACTTGTCGAAAAAAGAGAGAAAAAAAAAAGCCGAGGAATATTCTGGTACTGGGGTGTTTTCATGAACAGTCCAGTGGATTGAAAAGGCTGTGGGAACTAAAGGCAGAGAGTGCTTTGAACCTGCATGGCACGGTACAGACAGGAAGCACTCGGAGAAGAAGGAGAAGTTAATGAGGTGAGGTGAGCTTTAGGCTCGTGCTCCTGGTTTACCACATGCAGACAAATTCATCAGTTCTCTCATGGATTCACCTTGAATTGGATGTCATTTTAAAGATAAAAGGGATCCTGGTGTCTTGATCCCCAAGATGAGGCTTCTGTCCTGGAGCCATGCCTCCCCAGCATGTTCCAGCCCCCCACCCTGGGCACTCACAGAGCCAGAAGGCCCATTGCATGGACCCGGTACCGGTGGCTTCTCTCCGGCCCAGGAAGTCAGGAGCATGTCCATCTAGCCAAGCTCTACTTTTCAGCCCCCTGCAGCAAAGCCACACTAGGCTGCCAGGCCCAAGAGCAAGAGCTGGACACCCATCACCTCTCTACCCTCCCCATCTCAGCCACGATTTCAGAGCAAGAAAGAGCTTCAACAGGCATCCTGAAATACATGGGAACATTGTGACCCAGAGAGAGAGAGAAGGAACTCAAGTGTGCCGTTGAGGGAAAAGCTGGGACTTGAACCCAAAATGTATCTCCTGGGCATGGCACGGGGACACAGACAGCTGGTATGCCCTCTGTCTTTCTGGAATAAAAGAACTGCTAGAGCTCAAGGAAGAGCCCTTGGGTGGGGTTTGGAGTAACAAAGCCAGTAGCCAGGCGCCAGATAGATGCCGTGTCCCTGTACCTGACTCCCCATGACTTGCCGTTCCTCGCCAAGGGCCTTTCTCTGGCTCCTGGAGCTCACTCTGACACCTCAAGGAAGAGGCCAGAAACACCGAGAAATTAAAGCACCGGGAGCAACCCTGCAAGAATGCCTTGGGGATTGGGTGTATACATACCTCATCCCCCTCACAATTTGTGTAGGCTAACTGTAGGATGCATCTTCACCTGGCTCCCAGAGTTCCCCGGCAGGACTCAGCTCAGTTGCCCCCAGAGGTAGCTGCCTCACTGCTGTACCCTTGATGTGTGTCGCCTTCGACAAGAGGTCTCACGTCCCCTCTCCCCTGCTCAACCTTGTGTTCAAGATCTTATTCCAGGGTCCTTTCCTGGGGGATCCCAAACTAAGACAGTCACCCTAGCTGAAGGCTTCCTGTGTGCCAGGCTCCTTATATGCATCTCCTCTCAAATGAGCCACAAAATAGGTGCTTTTATCATCCTATTTGCAGATGATGAGACCAAGGATGGAAAGTTAGGTTCTTGTTCAGGGTCACAGTGTTGACTGGTGTCTGAGCTGGGATTTGAATCCAAAATCTGTGCACCTAACCATTTCACTAAGCAGTAAGTCCAGAGTCACAGCACTTGAAGGAGGTGGACCCCATTGCCTGGAGGACATCTGAGCTCAGCGGGCTGTACCCAGGGGTTAACCCACAGTGGGCACACGCGGCCGCCCTCCACAGCCAGATGTGGGGATTATTACCGGTGCACCTGCATTTCCTTCGGAACGCTCTTCCTACTACTTCCTGCAAAAGCCTTTGACCAAGTTTAAAATAGATTTCTCCTTATGAATTGGCCGTCTGAGGAATACTCCTCCAGTGGTTAATTCAATCTTAATAGAAGCTGATTTTTTTTCTCCCAGAAGAAAAAAGGAACAATACATCTTTAGAACGGGTTTATAAGTGTCATGATTTTTCTACTAATTTACACTGCATTCTCTGCTTTAAAATGTGAAATTACCTCATTGTGTCTCTGAATATCCTCCGTGCTTGGACCCGAAATTAAGCTCGCTGTAGAGAAGCCTAAATGACCACAATTTGCTGTGTGAAATGCCCTGATTGCAAGTGCAATCCCGAGCAATCCCGAACCCCTGCACAGCCTAGCTCGCTCTCGCTGATTGGCCTGCCCCAGCAGCTTCGCCAGGGACACCTGGTGCTACCTGCCAGGCAGGAGAGGGCAGGGACTGAGTCACACACCAGACAGCTCTCCCATCGCCCAAAAGCAGACGCTGCCCCCCACCCAGCCACCTCCCAGGAATCACAGAGCTTATGGTCCCTGTTTGGCCATCAGGACTGTGTTGGGTAAATAGGGTGGCCCCAACAATAAACGCAGCCTGAGGATCACCAGGGTACTTCTGTAGAACTGATATCTTATAGCTAGGATGAGTTTTGTAAACGCTCAGGGACATCATGATTGTCCCTCACTCTTTCTGGGCTGCTTAGTGATCCCCAGCTCCTAGCCTCTCATGATAAGATTCCTTACCACTGGGGGCCAGTCCTCTGTGGTACCTGCCCTTGGGCACAGTGGGGTCTGAAATCAGTCTCCCCGAGTTCAATCCAAGCAGTACTGCTTACTGTCTGTGTGACTTTCGGTGAGTCCTGTCACTTCTCTGTGTCTCAGTTGTCCTCATCTGTAACATGGAGGCAGTGGTGTGACTCACACAACTGAGTTGTCAGCAGGATTGAGAGAACACGGTCAAAACTGTCTGGCAGTGCGGGGTGCGCCGTAAATGTCGTGGCTCTGTGTTTCAGACCACACGCCCAGGTGTGCAAGAATTTTTTTACTTGACTTTTCTATAATGTGTGCTATGATCTACCTCAAAGGAAGAGGTGAGTTTCCTTGAAAATTTTTTTAACTTCTCATTTGGGAGAAAAACAAATTGACCTAGGAGGGTCAAGAAGCTGAGTTTGACCCAACGTGCCCACTATGTCCCGAATGTCCAGAGCAGACTCCCCTACTCCCTGATTCACGTTTCCAGGTGGGGACCTCAGGCCCCCCATCCAGAGACAAAGATGATCCTAAACTCAGCACCAGACCTCCGCTTGGGCTCTTATACTTGGGAAGTAGCCCTTCGTCCTCCCAACTATTTCCAAAGGACCAGCATTTCCCTCTGGACTCCTGAGCGTTTTTAACCATTTTTTGTTTCAGGAACAAAGACAGCCAGTGGCTTCAGCCCCAACATCCTAGAGCAGCAGAGAACACGTTTTCCCCACTGCTGGTGCCCCTGTCCTCACTGGCACCCAAGGCTGAATCCTAGAAATGTAGACTAGGAGAACATCAGAGCCAGAGAGGCTGTACCTAGGATATTTGTTTTCTAGAACTGCTCTAACAAAGTGTCACAGACTGAGTGGCTTAAACAACAGAAATTTGTCATCACAGTTATGGAAGCTGGAAGTTCAAGATCGAGGTGCCAACAATGTTGGTTCCTTCTGGGGGCTCTTGAAGAAGGATTTGGTCCATGTTCCTCTCCTAGCTTCCAGTGGTATGCTGGAAATATTTGGTGTTCCTTGTCTTATGGACGTAGCACCCCAACCTCTCTACCTTCATCTTCACATGGTGTTCTCCCTGTGTGCCTGTCTGTGTCCAAATTTCCCCTTATTACAAGGACACAAGTCATAACACATGAAGGCCCACTCCGATGACCTTATTTTAACTTGATTCCCTCTATAAAGTAGATCTAGGATGTCAACATGCAAATTTGAGGGGAACACAATTCAACCCATGACAGCTGGCCATCCTCCTTATTTCATAAATGAGGATGCTGATGGTCAAGGGGAGAGGATTAGTGAAGTAGAGTCAGCAGCCAGATGTCAGGGATGAGGTTTCAACTCTAGACTCTTGTAGCCATGCGCTATCTCTGACCTCTTGACAGCATCAGCCCAGGGGAGGAAAAGACTTGGCCATGACCCCATAGGGCTGATAGTGACAGTTTATCTCCATCATGTCCCATCCAGACCCAGAAGCTGGGCCCATGCATCCCAGCTCCAAGACTCATGTCTTAATGGTCAATCAGGCTGCGCCAAAGAGACTTTGAAGAAACATCATTCATCTTATTCCAATGCCAGCAATGGGACTGGCTCACATACAAGGAACACAAACCCTAAATGCAGCATTAAAATGATTTTAATGCTCACCATCAAGCACCAAAACCTGTGCCTCCCATCTCCACGGCAGCCCATCTTGACATGGGAGTTGGGATCCTGAAAGGCAATTTTGTTAATGCTACTGGGAGGGGCTTGAAGGTCTGGAAACTCATCCATCATCTTAACGCGCTTTGGGATGGACTGGGAAGATAAAGCTTTCATCTTCTCTGCCAGGCGGAGTCTCTTCAATTAGGCAAGGAGGGTGGGAGTAGGGATGGTGCCCTGAGCGAGGAGGGAAGGGAAGGAAGGAGATGCAAATCCCTCCAGTGAGGAGAGCCTGGATTTTAGGACAGTGGTCCAGCACCTTCCTCCTGGAAAATAAAGAAAGCACAGTGTGGAAAATGAGGGCAGGATCTGTCCCAGCTCTGCTTAGGGAGGCACAGGGTCTGAGTTACAGAGCAAAGGAGATGAGAAATGATAACAGTGGGGACAGATCAGTCTTCAAAGCACCCACATTTCATTGGGGCCCCCTCCCCACAGGAGGCTGATGGGGAAGAAAGCCTCTGGCCCCAGCCCTCACCCTCCTCAGAGATGTCTTAGTCCCAGGGAAGAGCTCCAGAGAGGGCAACACAGAGTTTCTGTGGAAGGGGATACCCCATTGACTGGAGCAGGAGTGGGAGGCAGAGGATGAAGGCAGTGAGGTTCAATGGCTTCTAAGGACCGCTTGGCCCTATGGTTCTTCCCTCAGCACACAGACCTACGGGACTAGTACCAGTCCTTACAGTTCCTAGGCATGCTGGAAATGAGTTTCGGCTCTCAGACTCTCAGATCGTCCGCCCCCAAGTCTACTCCCCTTCCTCACTCTCATAGAGTCAGCAGGACTGCTGCAGAAAAGGGCTGAGCAAACACCTTCTCTCTCTCCTCTCCACAACGCTTCTTGCTCCTCTCAGAGGCAGCCCTCTATCCAGGACGTGGACAATGGGAGGACACAGCTCTGCCCCAAAGAGAGGCCAAACGAGTCAGAAGCTACCAGGAGTAGGCTGCAGGTAGGCCAGGAGCAATCAGTGAGGACATCCTCAGAGGATAGCTTAAATGAAAAGCAAAGTTGACCTGACCTTGACCTTGGGGTAGGGTGCTCACACTGCTACTTAGGTCTTCATCCAGACACATCATCACCTGCCACAGCTTGACTCCCCCAGAGTCGATTGATTATTGATCAATCTGCCAATAAGTCAACTAGGGATTTACCGAACAGTGTCCACTAGGCGCCTAATGGACCGCGCCATCTGCCAGTCAGCCAAGAAACATTTATTGGAACTCCAGTAATACTAATAACAATAATAACGGCAGAGACTGAGCATGTACTGTGTGTTCTAAATGCTTTGCATGTTCTAATTCATTGCCTTTCTTGCCAGCCCCATCTTCCTTCTCTCCCCGCCTCTTGTTGTAAGCTTCTCTACCTGCCTAGCATGCTGTTTCATATCCCATGCTGCTCCCTCACCCATTCTCCTTTGGTTAACCACCCTTTACTCATTCTACAGATGTCAGGTCAAGGTCATCTCCCCAGGAAGCCCACCTGAGCCCCAGCCTGAGCCCACATTTCCTCCTACACATTCCCAAATGCCCCCAGCTGAGAAGGCAAAAGGAGTCTTCATAACTGTGTGGCTTCACTAATGGATCAGGACACTGCCGAGAACTTCCCCGGGCTCAGTGGGAAATGCCTATCAGGAGTGCACAAAGTTGGTGATTAAAGATTGCAGATTACGGATGTTCAGAGCTCAGCCTAACATCTGGCTCATAGTAGTACATCCAACACTACTGCATTATCAAGTCCCAACCCTGCCTGCCTCCCCCACCCATGGTCCACGTCTGTCACCTTCTTGGGGTGGGTGGGGGTGGGGGAAAGGAGGAACTAACACCTAAAGGACAGAGCTAGAAGAGAGGGGCCATTTCCAGAGAAGAATGTGAGCTAATAAGTGCAGGGAACAGATGGACTATATCCTCTGCCTGCTGCTGTGCCTGGGTCAGATCAAGAGCTGGTCTTTTGGGAGGCTGGAAGCCGAGCCCACACTCTTGGGACATGTGGTTGGGTATTTCTGTTTCCTAAACCTTAGGAATACTGCCGACACTTACAGGTCTTTATCCTCCACCCAGCACTGTGTCAGGAGTTTTATCTACCTGGATTCTCCCTTTCCTCAAACACTCTCAATGGAATTGACGTTACTATCCCCATCGTACCAGTGGGGAAACTGAGGCCCCAAAGCATTCTTTGTTAAACATGGCACTGGGATTTCAAACATGGGCACTTCCAGACTCCAAAGCCATTCCTCTTCCCCACAGCACACTGCCTTTCTGCTCCCTGATCACTAGTCTTTGAAATACAAACTGGGTGGTGCTGGGAAGGCAGATGGAGGCCTGGGTAACAGGGAGAGCTGGGGCCTGGGTGGGAAGAAAACACAGACCTTAAAGTTGCACAAGGGCATATGTAGATAAGAAATAAAATTGTTCTGAAAAAATAATATGAATAAATGCAGACTAAGTAACATCTGCCTCCCTTACGACCCATTTCTTTCCCGGTCAAGCTGATTTCACCCTCCCGCCTCCACCCTCAGCCCGCTGGCTTAATTGCCTAGAAAGAGCGAGGAAGGGCAGGAAGCTCTCTAATCTCAGGATCCACCCTGTCTAGGTGACCCGGAGTCTCCTTTTTTTCTGAAGACAGCAGCAGTTCCCTCCGGTTCTATGTAAATGAGCTGTTTGTAAATGTGCATCCCTAATGCAGGAGCTGTGCGGTCAGGCTGGGGATTGGATGGGATGGAGGAGGACAATAGAGTCCACGCTCTGGGGTCAGGTCTGGGGAGAGGGGACTGTAACGTTCCAGAGGTGGGGGGGCAGACACTGAGTGGGCCAGAGCTGGGTCAGGAGAGGAGGCGATGACGCTCAAGCCAGAGCCTTGCTGGGATCTGGAGCCTCAGGCACAGATGTGACAGGGAGCAGGGAGCCTATGGTGAGAGCTTGGCGGTGGGGGGGTGGCACGTGCCAGGGTGAGGAGGAGAGACCTGGGGCTCTGGGGCAGCTGGGGCACCCCCTGGGTGCCAGGGACCTCAGGGCAGCCTCAGAGCAGCTGCATTGGAAATCAGCTGGGCAGACTGTCTCCCGTTGAGGGCTGTGTGCTAAGTGGGGTCCTGTGCCTGGCCCAGGAGCCCCATAAGTGGCCTGCTTGGGTCCCCGAGGGCATGATAAGGTTCAGCACAGCTGAATACATATAGAAATGCTCAATAAATGGCAGCGGGGATATTTAAGACCTTAGTTGCAAATAAAAATAAAAACATTCCAGTCAAGCAGAAAGGAGGGATTTATTATAAGTTCCTGGGGATATCTCCAGGCCCCAAGGCAGGACAGAATCAACACAAGCCTCTCTCCATTCTCCGCAGGGCTCCTTAAATCCCTTCTCTGCACACTGGCTCCTCCTGCTTGTTCGGCATGTGGTAGAAGGTGTTACCCCCCAGCCCTTGCATTTCTACCCCTTGCAGAACCTCGCAGGCTCTCAAGCCCGATTTCAAATTATCTGGAGAGAAAATCTGATAGGGCTACCTTGGATCAGGGGTGCCTCCTGGTCTATCAGTCATGGTTGGGCAATGGAGATCATGTGATTGGCTTGCTTATGCATTCATTCAGCAAAAGATTTATGGTGTACCTATCCTGTGCCAAGATCTGTTACACCCTCGCGGAGTGTACCTACTAGTTCAGGGAGGGCAGAAAAGAAATAGCCCACCAAATGTATGAGCTGTCAGGACGAGCCAGGATGAAGGGAAGGAGCACGGGGTGAGGTCAGAGAATAAAGTGCTCTTTCGTGGAAGGTGACCATACACCTCACAGTCCAAGTGACATCTGTTGAGAGAGTAGAAGGGGCGATTGAGGAGACAGGAAGTCAGGTAGGTGAAAGAAGAGCTCTTCAAGCAGAGAAAAGTGGGTACCAAGGAAGGAGGGCGTGTTGGAGGACAAGCAGGGGGCTCAGTGCTGTTGCAGCAAATAAGGCATGCAGGGAGTGGAAGGAATGGAGGTTGAGTTGGTGGGTTCTGGGGCCATGGAGAGGTGAGAAACTGTGCTGGTTCTGAGCTGAGGAATAGTGCAACCCGACTGTGTCTCAGACCTCCTGTGTATGACCTCCAATCCTCTTGGCTCGGCCGTCTCTAGCATCCCGGGCTTGCCACCCCATGCTCCGCCTCTCCAGGTGGGAAGCGCTCCAACAACCTCAGGGACTTGGCAGTTCTGCAGCCAGAGACCTCCTCCAGGGCCGCTGGTCCCACAGAGCATGACA
The DNA here is from genome assembly GCA_004023965.1 of Spilogale gracilis. NCBI lineage: Eukaryota > Metazoa > Chordata > Mammalia > Carnivora > Mephitidae > Spilogale > Spilogale gracilis. The sequence goes on along the minus strand of PITA01004871.1, from coordinate 58,954 downwards.
AGGCTTGGCGCAGCTCCCGACATGAACAGCAGAGCTCAGTAAGCGGTAGGGTGCCAGGAATCCTCTGGGTCCTCTTGCCACTTTTGCACCCAGAGAAAAACCACACCCGAAGGCCTGGTTTCTAATTTCCTCAGGGTCCCTGCAGGGGTGGGTGACACAATCCGGCAGTGCAGGAGAGTTGACATGCCATAGGGCCAACTTTGAGACAGGCAGAAGCCTTCTAAGAAGGCTGCTCTGCCATCAGCAGTGTATCAGAGAGCACGTGTCGTCCCGGCCACAAGAAGATACGCCTGAGAGCAGCCATGAGTGCCCTTGGTAGAAAACTGAGTTTTGCAGAGCTCACTCCCGCATGTCCTTAGGTCAGCTCTCCCTCTCTCCCTGCCTTACTCTCCCCTTCCTTCACCATCGCTACCCTGGGATTGCACTTGCCGTGAGTGTGATCATAAAAGCTTTTGAAGCTTGCTCTGTTTCCTGGGCCCCAGGACTCTGATAGTTGGTACCACGTGTGGATCTAGAAAGCAGACCTTCAGAGTGGACTTTAGCCGTCAGATCACCTGTCCGTCTGAAGACAGCAGGGACTGGCATGCTGGTGGAAGATGGAGTGGAGAACTCTGGGAAGCAGGGCTTCCCAACACTGAACTTTAACCTGTGCTACAGGGAAGGTGAGGCATTGGGGTTTCGAACGGCTTTGGGGCTTGAACAATCTAGAGGGAAGGACAATCATCAAGATTGTGGTGAAGGTGGCTTGAAAGCCTTGGAAAAATGTAATGGTGGACCCAGGGAAGCCAAGTGACAGGATAAGGGATGTTTTGAAAGCCACGGGGTCTCGTGGCATCTTTAAAAGAGACTCATTTCCTGCTGCCACAGGGCTGAAAACTGGACCCAGGATTTAACTGAATACCTTTGGTTGGTTATTAAGAAGGAGAAATGCCAAATAGACAAGAGATGTCTTTAAAGTCTGTGATAGGTGAGGAGTGGGACTCTGACATAGGGATGAGGCTATTCATGGAGACACGTTGAAAAGTCCTAAACCTCAAAAAGAACCTCAAACGCCCCCTGAGCCTTCTGTGCCAGAAGCAGCAGCCCCTCGCCCACTCTGCCACCTTGCACCCGTGGAGGGCAGCCTCATCTCGCCAAGAGGCCGGGCAGTGATGCTCCCTGAAATGCAGTGAGCTGCAGAGCTCAGATTCAGAAAGGAGGTTGAGATTTCGCTTGAGAGTTTGGAGGGGAAACAATTATTATTAAAGTAAGTACTAATATGTGACCTTGGGGGCTGAAAGACAGCAATAAGACAGAGAAAGGAGGTGAGGAAAGTGAGAAGAAAAGCTGTTAGAAGGATCCTATCTATGGAGATTGAAATCACCAAGAACCATGATAGGGTCATGCTGGAGAAACAGCAGACCAGAATTTTTAAATCTTCAGAGATGGGAGTGTGGATGTCTAGGGATCCACGGGTGGCCGCAACAAGGAGGAATATCAGAGGGAGATGGTTTGGTGGCATGATTTCAATGCAGCAGTTTTGGTGGGGAGATACAAATAGGGACGTTCTGAAAGTGACAATGATAAGCAAGGAGGGGATGTCCCCCACGCACCGGGCCTGGTGGCTCAAGCCCTCCTGCAATAGGATGCCACCCCTTGAGAGGGCTGCGGGGAGGCTGTGTCCTCGGTAGGAAGCATGGTTTCCACTAGAAGACAAAAGTGATGGGAATCACTCAGGGACCAGCATGGGAACAAGGAAGGTTTTGCTGATGACCAACCATCGAGAGTGGGAAGGGGAGGGTCACATTGGTGGAACACAGAGTCAAATGGAGAGGAGATAGCAGGGGTTGAGGGGTAATGGGGGATTTTCGTGGTGACCGACATGAAAAAGGATAAAAGGCTAATGTGATCAGCCTGGGTAGGTTCCCAGGAAGATGGTGTGATGAAGGTGGGATGCTGGGAAGGAAGGGAAGAGGACCGTCAGGAGCACGGGGCTCTAGGGCTTCTTCTCTACTCTCGCCAAATACACACTAACCTGGGTGCCAGGGCCCCAACCCGAGAATAAGAGGGAAGAGGAGACAGACTTTAAAGGAAGTTGGGTGGTTAGGACCTGGTGAGACCTGGGTTCAAATCTTCACTCTGCCTTAGCTGGGTGATCCTGGGCAAGTCCCTGAACCTCTCTGAGCTTCTTTCCTCATCTATGAAGTAGAGAGGTAATACCTCCTCTGTGGGTCATTGTGAGGATTCTCTGAGACGGGCCAGGAGGACAGGAGAACACACAGTCTCAGAAGGACATTTTTAAATGCAGAAAACAAAAGCCTAGGATTACAAGGAGAACCAATTGTCTTGAAATATAGATATCAAAATATTAAAAATTGAATCTGTGAAATGGAAATACAAAAGCTCCCCTATTAACCTAAGAAGTAGTGAGATTTAGTGGCACTCTTAAAACAACTATAAATTCCGGGTAGTATAAATGATATTTCAAAGTAGTTGAAACACCTGCAATTTCTGTGATTTTTATTAGTGACTGAGGGCTGGCACTACAAATTCTACTGCGGTTTGTGGTCTCCGTGCCAGTTAGGGGTTGGTGAAAATAAGATGTAATTTTTTCTCCAATTCCCATTCACAAACCCCAGGGATTCATCCATGGACCCTAATTTAAGAAACTCTGCAGGTGGCATAAGATAGGACACGACTGTCAGGAACCCAAACTATGGGCCAGGCAGGCTGGCTTCCCCCGGAGGCTGTGGCCCTTATTAGGTGACCTCCCTAAGCAAGAGTCACCTAATCTGGAAAATGCGGAGCTGGCCTGACATTCCTCAGTTGTCCCGAGCACTCAGAGAGTCCTGTTGGTAGTCCCCTAGCACAGTGTCCAGAAACTAGTATGTGCTCAACAGGGGGCTGACCGTTAGCATGAAAATCAGTACTACGGAGCCCGTCTAGCAGGGGAACCAGGTTTCAGGCAGATGAGCGTCGCCCCCTCTCTGCTCTCCACCATGTGATGAGAATTTCTCAGCTACTTCATGACTCAGAGAGATGACTTTCTTATTCTGAATTCTGAAGACTGGCCTGGGACCCCTGCCCAGAGAGAGATTCAGTAGCAGGGAAAAGCAAGCCCCAAAGAGGGAGGGTCCCTCGGGACCTGCTGGTCAATGGAGGGGGCTATGTGAGGAGTGACAAGGCCAGTTCCTAAAGGTACCCCGGGGCTGCCCCGGGACACTCACACAGTCAGACCCCCAGAAGGGCTCTTGGGAAAGTGGAGATGTTTGGTAAAATCTGATGTTAGAATTACAGGTATATTTTTCCCCTTTTTGAATACTCCTTTCATAATCCGTAACACCCCCCAACCATCCCCTGCAGAATGAGGTCTGTTTCCTTGGAGTGACATCTAAAGCCCATTCTAATCTAGTCCCTGCCTATCCCTCCAGCCCCTCACAATTATCTGTACCATCCCCCCCCCCCAACACACACACTTTTTCTACTTCTGTGAATGGAAATTGCTAGGTTGTCCCAGCACATCCCCACTATGTCCCTTTCTAAGCCTTCATTAACTTTCGTCTCTGCCTGAGGAGTCTGTCCCCTTCCTGATCCATCATGACATTCTCCACCCATCCAGAAGACCCTCTTCTAGGGATCACACCACCTCCCTCTGGGCTCCCCAACTGTGCCTTTCCATGGTGCTGACCCCATACTACACTATCCTAATGAGTAACCAAGTCTTACGTCCTGGCTCCCAGGGAGCAAGGGGCCATGAGGTGCCACACCCAGCAGATACTCCAGGAAAGGGAGAATGATGGGGCCCCTAAGCCTGAGACTTCTCTGAAGGGCCCTGAACACGGGTACCTGGCTGGCCCTGCAGGGGCAGACACTTCCCTGTCCCACGGGCCCCACCCATCCACTTATCCACTGATTCGACAAACGTTCACTGTGTGCTCCCTGTGTGCCAGGCACAACTCTAAGGAATAAAGCAATGACTAAAAAAGATAAAGGCTTACATGCTAATGGAAAGAGGAAATAAGTAAGCAAAATAAATCAGTAGAATAGGATAGGTCAGGCATTATTAAAGTCTCAGGAGACAGAAAAATGGAGACGGAAGAGAGGATGTGGTCTTCAGTGGAGTAGTTAGGGAACACCTCATTGAGAAGGTGACAAATATTTGAGCAAAGTCATAAAGGAGGTAAAGAGGGCAGCCATTCAGCTATGTGGGGAAAGAGCATTCCAGACAGAAGGAACAAGGTAAGAGTTTCCTGTAGTTGCTGTTAAAATAATAAATAAATAAATAAATAAATAAATAAATAAATAAATAAATAAACCCACAAACATAGTGGCTTTAAATAATAGAAATTTATTCTTTTATAGTTCTGGAGACCAGAAATCTGAACTGAGTCCTCCAGAGTTAAAATCAAGGTGTCAAAAGACTGGTTCCTTCCAGCAGCTCCAAGGGAAGAATACACTCCTTTTCTCTTCTAGCTTCTGGTAGCTGCCAGCATGCCTTGGCATTCCTTGGCTCGTGGCCACATCATTGCAGGCTCTGCTTCCATCACCATGTGCTTTCTCCTCTCCTCTAGAGAAGCCCCTCTACCTCCTTCTTTTTTCTTTTAAAGATTTTATTTATTTGTTTAAGAGAAAGAGCAAGAGCGGGGGAGGAGCAGAGGGAGAGGGAGAAGAAGACTCCCCACTGAGCAGGGACCCTGACACAAGGCTCAAACCCAGGACCCAGGGATCAAGACTTGAGCCAAACGCAGAGTCAAAGGCAGACTGAGTCACCCAGGCACCCCGCCCCTCCCCACCTCCCTCTGATAAGAACACATGTGATGATGTTGGATCCACCCGGGATAATCCAGGATAATCTCTCTGTTTCAGTATCCTTAATCATATCTGCAGAGTCCCTTCTGCCAAATAAGGTGACATACACAGGTTCCAGAAAATGGGAATGGATATCTTTTAAGGGACCATTATTCAGCCCATCACAAACAACAAGTGCAAAGGTCCTGAGGCAGGAACAAGTGTAGCTAGAAGGGAGAGAATTCAGGGGAAGACAGTGGGTAATGAGGTCAAAGGTGTGGCACAGGGCAGAATAATCAGAGCCTTTATATATGTCAGAGTCAACACTGGCCACTGGGCTACTAACTCAAAAATCTCAGAGGGTCACCAGAGTAAAACTTTCTCTCTTCTCAAATCCCAGCCTGATGTGGGCTCAACTCATCTTTCTACTGACTCCAGATCCTCCAAGACTGAGAATGCTCAGAATGAGGTCTTCCACATCCAGCTGGCAATGGGAGGAGAGAAATGGTGGAAAACTTTCTAGAAATTTGAGGCCCCCAGGACTAGCAGAGGTGGATATCACTTTCCACTCTCCAATGGCCAGCCTGAGTCATACGACCCCATCTTTTCACACAGATGATAAGAAACAAGGCCTTCTTTGGGCCCAGGAAGAAAAAGAAAAATTTGGTGAACATACAGCCTTTCCTTTGCCAGAGCACTCTCGGGCATTGTAAGAATTTTGGCTTTTACTTAAGGGAGATGGAAACCCTTAGAAAATGTTGAGTGGCATGATCTAACTGAAATATTTTCTAGAGAGTTGTTTACTTACTCTAGAGGCAGGGAGGGGCAGAGGGAGAGGGAGTGAGAAACCCAAGTAGACTCCCTGCTGAGCAAGGAGCCTGATGCCGGGCTCAATCTCACAACCCTGAGATCCGACCTGAGCCAAAACCAAGAGTCGAACACTCAACCGACTGCATCACCCGGGCTCCCCTAACTGGAAATGTTTGTTAAATACACACATTCATGGAGATGTTTCATATCCTGACTGTAGTGGCAGTGATCTTTAAATTTGTCAAAACTCATTGGATTGTATGCTTCAGATTAGTGAGTTTTATTGCATGTAAATTATGCCTCAGTTGAGCTGACTTTTAAGAAAAGGATCATATGGGGGCTCCTGGGTGGCTCAGTTGGTTAAGCGACTGCCTTCGGCTCAGGTCATGATCCCGGAGACCCGGGATGGAGTCCCACATCGGGCTCCCTGCTCAGCAGAAGGCCTGCTTCTCCCTCTCTCACTCCCCCTGCTTGTGTTCCCTCTCTGGTTGTGTTTCTCTCTGTCAAATAAATAAAATCTTTAAGAAAAAAAAAAAAGAAAGAAAAAAAAGAAAAGGATCATATGGACATATATTATTCTGAGAATAAAATAAGGTGGGAGAAGCAAGAATAAAATCAGGAAGACCTGTTGGCAGATTACTACAATAATCCCAGCCCACAATGACAAGAATTTGTGGGGAGAAGGTGTGGGGAGGGGTTTCCAGGTAGAGACAAGAGGATTTGTCACCATAACAGATACAGGGAAGGGGGAAGGAGCAGTCTTTAGACTCAGGCTTCTTAGGGCCACATGGCAGCTTCACTACTTAATTGTGATCTTGGACAAACATCTTAATATCTTTGAGCCTTAGTTTCCTCCTCTGCAAAATGAGAAAATAATCCTAGAAATGACAACAGAGGTTTATTAGGCTAAAGTGAAGTACTGTATGAAGAATCCTGAGCATAGGGCCAGGTATAAAGGGAGCACTTGATGTATTTCAGCAGAGACAGTCCTGGATTGTGTGCTCACCAGGTAATAGATTAATGCTCTACAGTCCTTACCCCACAGGGTGACGGCCAAAGGGCTGGTCCCCATGTTTGTCTGGCCCTTGGCTGAAGTGGCCAGAACCTGGGGCCAGAGTTCCCAGACCCCACACGGGCCTGCTGTAAAAACACCTCCGGAGAGATTCAGATCCCCAATTGAGGACATACTTCACACCAGCCACCCAGCAATGGGAGTCAGAGCACTTCCTTATAAGAAAAAGCACCCAACCTCTAAAAAAAAAAAAATTAACAAATACTGTAAAGAGACAGGGGTTACGTGTCACTTCGATTGCCGGGACAAGGCCCTCTGTTTCTCCGCAATCCCTAGACTCCGCAGAAATGGCTGCAGGAGAGGCAACGGTGAACATTTCTCAGCACCTGCTGTGTTCCGGGCCCTGAACAAAGGGGCTTTACCCTCGCTCAGCCTCACATGAGCTCTGGGTGATAAGTATGATTCCCATCGTCTGGCAAGGGAGCCAAAGTGCAGAGATGGTAAGCGACTTGCCTAAGACGGCAAAGCTAGTAGGTTATAAGGGTGAGCGTTGCTGTTTTCTAAGGACTAGTAACTTCCTCGAGGCAGTGGCCCAGTGGCTAGGAGCGCAGACTCCAGAGCCGCATTGCCTATCTTTAACACCAACTCCACCTCTTTAGCAGCTGCATGAACCTGGATGAGCCACTTAACCCTCCTAGGCCTCAGTGGCCTCATATGTAAAATGGGAATAACAATAATACTATCAGTACCCACCCTAAAAGATTGTTGTGAGCAACAAAAGAATTAATATCTATTAAGAGCTTGGAACGGTGCCCGGCACATAAGACTTACATAAGAGTGAACTCATTGTTTAATGACTATGGCCAGCTCTGGTGCCTGAGATCAGCGCAGCACAGTGACAAAAGGAATAAGAGGAGAATCATAAGATTGCTAATTAGAAGAGGCTAAAACTGGGGATGGCAAATCGTGACCTGCACTGGCCCTCCAGCTGTTTTGATAAATAAAGTTTTATTGGAACACAGCCACAATCATTCCTTGACCTAGGGATCTTTGGCTGTTTTTGCTACACAACAGTACATGTGACTCACTGGTACAGAGACTATATGGTCTGCAAAGCTTAAAGGAATTCCTTTCTGAGCCTTCATAGAAAAAGTTTGTTGACCCACCCAGGAGAGAGCTAGTCTAATTCCTCACCCTCTGAATGGGGCATTCTCATCCCCCTGGGGCAGCCCAGACCTTTTTCAGATAACTCACTCTCCTTATAACTTAAAATCCTAAGCACTACAAGGTCCAGCCTCTCACCAGGAGAGCAGAAGGCTTGCCCAGAGTACACAGTACCAGGCATTTGGGCCAGGATTTCAACTCACTTCTTCCTGTGTTTTGTCTCTCCTGTTAGACTAGAGATGCCTCACATCTGAGTTGAGTCTGGAAACCAGTTGAGTCACTAAGAAAAAGGTGAAATCACGTCTGATGCCCTCTGTTTCCCAAGACAGAGAGGAATGCAATATATTTGCAGAAAACTTTTACCCTACAAACTATTTTACATTTACAGTCCCAGTGGTCGTAGGAGTAGACCCTCTATTGGTAAAACTAATCTCTCAAGAATGACTCATAAGAGAAAGAAAGAAAGAAAGAAAGAAAGAAAGAAAGAAAGAAGGAAGGAAGGAAGGAAGGAAGGAAGGAAGGAAGGAAGGAAGGAAGGAAAGAGACATTTTCTAAAAAGATAGAGAAGACGGAAAATAGTGTGATTAAGGCTAAGGGCTCAGACAGACCTGGCTTTCAATCCTAGCTCCATCACACAATAAACACGAGCCTGTGGGTGATTCTCTTCCCTAAGCCTTTGAGTTGTCATCTGTAACTAGGGACCACACAGTGCCCATCTCACAGGATTAATGAGCAGGTGGACAACACAACCCGGTCAAGCATTTAGTGCCATCTGAACACTACACATCTGCTCAGTATTTGCGATTATGATGACTGAAAATGTACTCTCCAGGTCTCTCTCACCTTCTTTCCTTCTGCTTTCCTTCCTTTCCCCAAGTTGGCATAAAAATTATTTTCCGTTTCCTCGCCTCCAATTAGATATTGATCAGAGTTTCTGATTGAGAATGAGCACTTAATAAAAGTAAATAAGTTCTGACATTTTATTTTTACTCTTGAATAAAAATGCTCACCATCCTCCTGAAAATGAGCCGTCACATTTTATTTAACAGCAGAAAAGATTTGTACATTTGGCCCTGCAGGAGCTGAGGAATCTATTTTCATTATAACAAACATTGATTTTGCATTAAAAAGTCTCATTATTTGAGATAATGACTGCTGGGCTCCTTAGTTATTCTTTTGGTTCCTAAATCATTAAAAGTCTAACATTTAAAGAGCAAGTGGGACTACAGTGACTCCCAAATTATCACCGATGAGTTGTTCCTTCCATGCTGGAGTCACAAACAAGGTTCAGGACAGGGAAGATGCTGGCACACAGGTGGCAAACTGGTTCTTTCCCTGGTAGCTTCACAGTATGAAATTCCAAGTCCAACGGGATTCCTTTAAAACCTGTTTACAAAATAAAAAGAGAAGGAAGGAAGGACAAAAAAACCTCTGGTCTCCATGTTCATGTTCAACCGGTTCTTCGAACAAATCCTAATTCTAAAGGAGCTGGAGAGAAGGAAGGGTGGCTGTCCCTGGGATGGGAGCTGGATGGCACAAGGGTGGGCCCAGGGGTTGGCAGAGGTTCATCAGAGACCTACCTTCCACCAGCAGCAGGATTAATTATTGACTCCTGGAATATTCCCTAGTGGATGATTTTCCACCGTTACACGCTCTGATTCTGGGCATTTCTGCTGCCTGAGAGCCAGCCGGACAACTCATTGGCAAGCCACGTGTGTCACAACTGAGTTTTGCAGAATTTCAACCACATGCACCGATTTGGATAATGTATTCTTTCAGAAGCCGGGGCTGAGATTTAAACAAAGCATAAGCCTGCCTGCATATCAATTTCCCCAGGACTGTGAGGAGGGAAAGGAAAAAACCCGGAGCCACGATGCTTTCAGCAGCAGCATTTCCATTTGGGGCTTAGCAGTGGGGACTACGGAACAGCATTCATAGTCTCCGGGTTCATTAACAGGAGCACAAGGAAGGAAGGGGAAAAGGGTGGGGGCGAATCATAAAATATGAAAGGACTTCCCTGGAAATTGGCATCAATGTGATTTATTCAATCCAGACCTAAGCTCAACTATTTGAAAATAACTGAATAGTTGATATCCACTGCCACTTGCAAGTGATAGGAACATGGGCTGGGGTGGGAAAAGGGGACGTACTGGGCAGAATTTAAGAGGTCCCAGACCTCAGCCCCGCCTTCTGGAAGAGGAGGAAGAACTCTCCCTGGACCCCACCCTTAACCACCAGTCACTTCTTCTGGGATACTCCTTATTCCATTTCTATCCCCCCAGATGCAGCGTTCTGCGGAGTCGTGGCCACGGCGCGTAATAGCTTGATTTTCTACCAGTGGTGTTTGTCATTGTGCTGTAAACATTTTCTCTTTGTAGAAATTATTGGGTTTTTACAAATCATATAAGCAATGCACGCTCATGGTAAGAAATTAGAACAATCCAGGAATACAGGATATAAAACAGAACATTTTCCCCCATGCACAGACCCCCATCATCCTCTAAGATCGACACTAGTAATCATTTACGTGTGTCCTTCTAGATAGCTTTCTGTATCTACAAACACACACGCATGCACATATATGGACACTTTAAAACTACTTTACAAAATATATGTGTATCTTGTGCTGCAACTCTTGCACTTCACAGTGTTGTGTACATCTTTCCGTGTCAGTACACACAGAGACCCGCTTCTATTTTTTTCACGACTCCATACATGCCATCACTTATTGTACTCATCTCTCCATTGCCAGGCAGTTAGGGTATTTCCAACGTTCATTGCGTGTAGTGCTGCAGGGACATCACACACGCATATTTGTACATCTGTGCAAATGTGTCTGCAGAATCAGTTCGCAGAAGCTGGGGTGCAGAATCTTAGAATGCGATCTAGAACCTTCTCCATATTCCAGGCATTTCAATGTTCACTTTTCTTTTTTTTTTTTTTTTCAAGATTTTATTTATTTATTTGACAGAGAGAAACACAGCTAGAGAGGGAACACAAGCAGTGGGAGTGAGAGAGGGAGAAGCAGGCTTCCCGCCGAGCAGGGAGCCCCATGTGGGGCTCAATCCCAGGACTCTGGGATCATGACCTGAGCTGAAGGCAGATGCTTAATGACTGAGCCTCCCAGGCGCCCCTCAACGATCACTTTTCATATCTGCACAACCACCTTTTGAATCCAACTTAGCCAACTCACACAGCTGGAAAAAAAAAAAATCTGTTTAAAGCTCTCCTGTCGGGGCGCCTGGGTGGCTGTCATTAAGCATCTTCCCTCAGCTCAGGTCATGATCCCAGAGTCCAGGGATCAAACCCCGCATCGGGCTCCCTGCTCAGAGGGAAGCCTTCTTCTCCCTCTCTCACTCCCCCTGCTTGTGTTCCCCCTCTAACTGTGTTTTTCTCTGTCAAACAAATAAACAAAATCTTTTTTAAAAATTTTAATAATAAAAAAATAAAGTTTTCCTGTCTGCAACTGTATTCTCACAGAGAAAGGAAAAGAACTTGGTGAAGGAAAAAGACCCCATCCCAAGGCACAGTCTGGAAAGACCTAATAGAACCAAGACAGAGTTGAATTGTGCATGGCATTTGGAGTTGCCCAAAGGGTCCGGGAGCAATGGGAAGGTATGGGGAGATCAAGGGGGAGAGGAATGCCAGGATATGGCAATGGGCTTAGGGTCCTACCACTTACAGAGGGCAATTTGTACTGGGCTGTAGTCAGTAGTATGTGGGGCGAGGTTTAATAACAAATGATTTGTTTTCTGATTTCCTGGGTGTAAATATTCCTACGTTGGCATGAGCTGGATCCAGGTACCCCTAAGCGCCCCACAATTATCCCATAAAATGACAAAAATAGTCTACTCTCCCCCGCAGCCTTGGGCCAGTGGAGCTCTCAGGACCAGAGACAAGCGGGCAGAGTCCCTCTTGCCATGAAGCCATCACATGAGGAGGGAAATGCAGGGTCTGCTGGGGGGAGAAGGGACTGTTTAGAAAACCAGCTGCAAGAGATCTAAAGCAAGGATGTTAAGCATTCCCTGGGGAATTCACTAGACTACTTCAGGACCTTCCCTATGGGAAGGGGTTTGAGTTACCCTTTTCAGATGTGAAGGCATAACCCAAGAAGCCTGGAGGACCCCGGGGACTGCTGGTGCCTCACTTGGGTCACTAACTCACTGCTTCAGCAAACATCTGGTGAATGCCTTCAGCATGCCTTCGAGTCTCTGAACATTGCTCCCCACTCCTTACCACTGTTCCCCTCTTCTCCTTCCCCACACACTCTCTGTTCCACATCACCACACTCTTTCCCCACCCTCACACATGCGGCATCCTGGATTCTTCCCCTCCCCCTGACTCATCACAGCCATATCCGTTCCTCAAGTTCTGATTCACACTCTTCCCCTCCTCCCCACAAAGAGACTTCCCCTCCTCCCCCCAGGTGTCTCCTCCTTCCCCAGAGCCCTACAACTTTTGAGTCAGCAGCTTCGATAGCACAAACTCCCTGTCTCTCCTGGAGGGCTCCCAGGAGGAAGAGACCCAGACTTTAACTCCTGGTCCTCAGCATGACACAGAGGGGGTCCCACGGAGATGGCACTCAGTCACCACCTAAGAAGTCCAGCAGACACTCTGAGCCCCGCCCCAGCCTCTGACAATGTGATGGTCACCAGAAAGGTAAAAAAGAATTGTCCCCATTGTACTAGTGGGGAAGCTAAGGCAGAGAGCCCTGGGACCTTGCTCTGGCTCCCAGCAAAGCAAGGGCTCAGGTCTTCTGACTGTAAGCCTGGCCATATTTATACTCATTTCCACTGTCAGTGCAGAGAGGCATCTGCAAGCTGATCTGTGCACGTGCTCCCGTTAAGGCCTCAGAGTCCCAGGATCTGTGGATTGATTTCGAGGGGCCTCACGTCCATGTGCGTGCAAGGAGAGAGGAGGAATTCTGTGCCTCTTTGCCTCTTTTCTTGTTCGTTCTTTGTGTGTATGTGTGTCCATGCATGTGTGTGTGTGTATGTGTGTGTCAAAAGAAGCATTAAAGAGTCCATCCTCCAACAGATGAGGGATCTGAAACTCATAGAGACATGAGTACATGGTCAAAGTCACAGGGCAAGCATGGCCTTTGTACTGTGGCAACCTAGCAAAGCTGGAACTACACTTCCCAGAATTCCTTTCCCCCACGTGGTTCTGGGTTAGGAGTGGCTGTGAGGGCAATTATCACCAGATCTGGAAGGTAGAAGTGGAACAGCAGCCACTCTGTTGGCACTCAGGTCCACGTGAGATTAGGTGGTGCCATGGTTCGTGCACTTGCTGTCCACCTGCTGGCTCACCTTGTTGGCCTGAGCCCTGGCAGCCAGATGGGTGTCAACTCCAGACCCCATGGGATTTCCTCCCTCGAATTCCCCAAACTCTGGGCCTGGTCATGTGCAGCATCATGGTGAAGTGGGACAGTTTTTCTGCAGATCGCGCAGGGCATCAGCTGGAGGCTTAGAGGCAGAGGACACCAACCAGGTCCCAGTAATAGAGGGATATAGGTCTCAGCATGTCCTCTTTGTGGGTCCCAAGCCACCTTTCCAGGTTTGACTTTGTCCTTGCTCACCTCCTCTTCATGTGCAGCTTTCCTTCCCAACAGCCAACCCTACTGACCCCAGGCCTGGAGCAGACACATGAGCACAGACTGCTGTCACTTCCCACTAGCTCCCATGGTCACAAGAGGCCTCATTCCCAGCAGGGGGCCCTCAGAGCACTTGTGGTAGATCTGCTTCTCTGATAGAGCTCTGTGGGCTCGCTGCAGAGCTGAGTTCCTGGGGTCCTACTCCCTGCTCCTGACTGCTTCCTACTCACAGAAGTCAGAGAGACAGCCCGAGCCTCAAGCTCCAGGCCCTCCCCAGGGAGATCACCGCCTCTGTCCACACAGCTAGGAGACCTAGTTAGAGTTGTTTCCCCAGGCTGCTGGCTGAGGGAGAGTCGTGTGTCTAACCTGTCCCGCAGACCATCGATATTGTCCCTGCCAGGCCCCAGCCTCCCTAGGGTCCTTACAGAGCCCTCAGAGGATGGGGGGACAGCATCTTGCCTTGGGCTCACATCCTCCCCCCTCACTAGGCCTGGCCCTTTGACGACTATTTATTTCTCCTGGTCCCCAGACCCATAACCTCAGAGCTGCCTCAGATGCCTCCTGTCCCCAAGGCTCTACTAATCAGACAGTAAAGATGTCACACACAAGCCCTGGGCCAGCCCTTACTCCCATGCCCTGAACTGGGACTTAAAACCGCTCACCATTTCCAGGACTCCCACCAGCTGTGTCAGGACAGAATTCCTCCACGCTGTGGCACTGAGCAAGGGACTTCAGGATCAGTCACTCTCTCCTGTCCTCATCAGTGCTTTCCTTCCTCTAGAAGGTCCCAGGTAGCCCAGGGACACCTTCTTTCTCAACAGCTAATTTTGAGATAGAAAGTCATGATGAAGTGATGGAAACAGATGGACCCAGGTTCATGTTTCTCCACTGCCACTTACTAGCTGTGTGACCGAGGGAAAGTCACATAACTTCTCTGAGCCTTAGGTGGCTTATCCATAAAATTAGGATATTAACTTCATGGGAACATTGTTAGGATTAAATAAGGTACTGTTCGTAAAGCACATAGGACCAGCATGAAGTCATTATTGTTACTATTACTGCTATTGTTTTCAGCCTTACAGCCACTCAACTCCATGCTCCATAAGGATGGGAACCGTGTCTGACTTGTTCTCTCCACCACCTACAAGTGCAGAGCCCATACAATCTTGCAACCTCGATTGGCTGAATCAACGAATAAATAAATGTTTACAGGTTCAGCACAGTGTTCTGTCATGGATAAAGTACTCAGGCTATGGAACATTTGGAGGTTATGGTAGGGAAGTTTCTGTTAAAACACTTTCATCAAATTTAGCCATCTGTGTCCTCTTTGAAGTTTTTCTCTGACCACCTGCCGGCAGCTGACCCATGGGCAGACTGTGTTGGAGTTTTCCCATGGGGTAGGGATCTCGGCATAGGCCAGGGTGCAGACCCGAGCAAGAGCCCCAGGTGCTGCCCCCTCAGCTAGGGCACTTCGGATCCACAGCATAGCTCTCCTTTGCAGCAGAATGCAAACAGGGTCCGGTCCAATTAAAAAGCAGATCCTATTAATAGCCTCCACTTAACAGATGAGGAAACTCTGGCGCAGAAGGACATCAGTGACTGACAAGATCTCCTGGCTAGAAAGTGCTGAAAATAGAATTCAAACTCACCTAATGCCTCTCGTGTACTCTGTAGGGGAGTTGTTAATATCTGCACGTCCAGATAAGGAGACCGAGGCTCAGAGGGCGCTAGTAACTTGCCCAAAGCCACGTAGCTAGTATAGTGAACTCACCTCTTCTATGAGCATTAGGTTCTAAATTTGGTGCATAGACAAAGACCACAGAATTCACATTACCCTTGACATCTCTTAAATTGTCCACATACCTTTCATTTCGTGGAGTCCCCATATAGTAACCGTTACATAAACATGCTCAAGTTTGAGAGCTGATGGCCTAGACTGAAGGAAGGACCAGGAGGAAAGTTTGTGTGAAGATGTCAGGTGGTCAGATCATTAAACTGTTTAGCCAGTAAGATACACCCGCTCACCAAAGGTGGCCACGCCATGGCATGGCACCGCCGAGATTGCAGCCTGGTCCTTGGAGGGCAGAAGCCCGGCTCTGAAAGGTGTGGTCTCCCACGTGGTGAGCCAGAGGCTCCTCCTCCAAGTGAGGGAGGCCATGCAGGTGTCTGGATTGATGGTGAGTTCCCCGCATCCTGTAACCCCCTCCCTGCCAGGCGTGTGCCCGCTGCTCTGGATGCGGGCAAGGAGGCGGTTGGGCACTAATTTACACTTGTTTAACTACAGCTGCTGCCCTCCTGCCATGTGTCTATCCACCATTTATTGCGCTTTCCAAAGCTCTGCCCGGCACTCAGGGGCATTTCCTGCCTGCGCTAATGGAGGAGAATAGACGCATTATATGTGAATAATGGATTATGATGATACAATTTGGGTCTCTTAGCTCTCACTGAGCCTAGGCTGGCCTTGCATTATTGATAACTTACACACACCTTCCCGGGTGTGTTTATGTAAATATTTAATAGGGAAAGCAAGTTAACCCATTGGTTTCAGCTGTTTCCAGAGCTTTGGAATTAAAGGCCGTGAGGGCAACTGGGGGACCTCCGGCAGGAGGAGATGACGAGTCAGGCTCCTTTTGGAAAAGCTGGGAACCTTCTGAGATGTTCATTGGGCCACAAGAAGTCTATGGCCTCAAGCAAAGTTTAGCTTTCCAAGCAGCGGGATGGAAAGATAGGCCTACCTCACTGTGGGGGACCTGCCTGGGGTCGGGAAGATCAGAGCATGGTGGGAATGTTGGGGGGACATGCTCGGATCATGGGAATGAAGTGGTGGACAAATGGGTCCCACTGTAGAGATAGGTCCATTGCCTCCCCTTTTACAAGGCGGATTTCCGGTTTTTCACAGGGCTTCACACTCCAGTTCCTGTTGGAAGACAAGGCTTCAGAATTTGCTGGAGCTTCAGGCTGGGCTTTCCACCTGCTGGCTGGCTAGAGAGCTACGTAATCTTCCCATACTCCATGCATCACCTCTTTAAAATGGGGAAATAACTGACTCATCTCAAAGGTTCTCATTGGTCGCTGTAAGAAGTCATGAGACGTCATATCTAAGTGGCTCATAGAGCGCCCAGCCCATAATAAAGGCTCAATACTGCCCTGTGGCTCTAGAGCAGCGATTTGAAGACACATGTGCCCTCACATGGGTCTTAAAATAAAGGCTGTGGTGTACATTCATTGGATGGTGTTTCTTAGAGATATGGAAAATAGTTGTGTCTCTTAGACAATGTTTGAAGGAAATCATTCTGGTTGCTGTTTAGGGCATAGAGCACAGGGGGACAAGTTCCCGAGCATGGACACCTATTAGGACCTTGTTGGAAACATTCAGGCAAGACAAGATGGCGCCTTGCCCTACATGGGAGCAGAGGAGGTGGAGAGAGGTGGTCGTTGGCTTCTCACAGAGGTGGAAGATGGAGTTGACCCGATTTCCTAATGGTTTAGGCATTTGATGTGAAGGAAAGTGCAGAATCGAGATGACTCCAAGGTATCACCATTGGCTGAAAGGATGGAGTTGCCATTAGCTGAGGTGGGAAGACTATGGGAGGGACGGGTTTGAGGAAGGAAAGTCAAGCATTCTGTCTGGGATGTGTGTCAGACACATTAAATTTCAGATATCCATTAGACATCCAAAGGGAGAGTTTGAATGGGCAACTGGCTAGAGGAATCTAGATTTCAGGTGAGAGGTCAAGGCTAGACTTACAAAGGTGAGGGTCGTCAGTATGGACAAGACTACAAGGGAGAGGGGGAAAAGAGACCCCAAGGCCTGACCCCAGGACACTGCAGTGAGTAGAGGTGGGGAAGAAAGGACAGCCAACAACAGAGGCAGAGGAGAAGCAGCCTCTGGGGAGGAGGAAGTGTCAGAGGGTCAGAGTTGTCATAAGCAATTATAATAAAATAGCTACCACTAACCGAGCCCTTACTCTGTGTTAGACCTGCACAGGTAGTTTCTCCTTGATCCTGAGATTTAAGAGTTCTCAACTTCCATTTTACACATAAAGAAACTGAGGATGGGAAAATTTAAGCTGAACAAGACTTCATGGCTACTGATTGCACAACAGCAAAACCCCCAAGCTTGGGCTTGCAACTAACATTTATTAACTATCAACTAAGATCTGGGTGCCTTTATAGTCAGTATTTTATTTAATACTCTTAACACCTTTGTGCTGCAAAGTAAAGGTCATTTCCACCCATTTTACAGGTGTGAAGACTGTGGCTTAGCATCTCATTCAGTGACCTACCCAAAACTACCCACAGAAGAAATAGCTGGCAGGGATTTAGATCCTGATCTCTTGCTTTCCTTTAGACACTTGGGATCCCCCCACCAAGTCTGCATTTGGTGAATAGGATTGGGTTGAGGGGTTAACTGTGGCTTCTCAGTTTAAAGTCCTGTGTTTCTTCCAGGAACCAGATGTTGGGCTGGTGCCACAGAGCCCTGTGCTGTGCTGAGTCCGAGTCTAGGAGCAGGGAGGGAGGGGTCTTGGTTACCAGGCTGCGGTCTGGGTGCTCCCAGGGAGTCCCCTGCCTCCCTGCCTGCCCAGCATCTGCCCTCTGCCAGCCCCTGCCTGGCTGCCAGATGTGCCAACTGTGGTTCCTCTCCACTGAGAGCCTCATTTATTAATTACCGTGTACGCCAAGGGGGCAACTTCTCAGGCCCGGCCTCAGAGAAGATCTTGGCACATTTTTCAGACTTTGTTTAATAATTTATCATCTTTTAATCATAAAAATAATTAGCATAGGAGTGATAATCTGTGCTCTGCTGAGAGCAGACTGGAGGAGGAGTTTTCAGACCAAGCCAGAGCCCAGAGAGCGGAGCTTTGGCAGAGGAGAGAGGGACAGGCTGGCTCTGAGCCTGTTGTCCACTCCGGAGCTGGCCTCTGAGAATCAGGGTGTCAAAGAGGCCACCTGGCTGTGGGACTAGCTCAGGGACCCACGTGGCTTTCCTGAGCATCTAAGGCTCCTGCTCCCATCTGGCCTGACTTACTGGCTAACCTTCTGGGAAATGCTTTCTCCTCTCTGGTCTCACTTAATTTTCCCATCTGTAAAATGGGAATTAGATCAGATGACCCCTTTTGTTCAAGATGCTGCAATTCAACCAGGCAATAAATACAGCAACAGTCCAGAGAGTGAGCTGTAGGGTTCACAAGAGCCATGGAGTTGTCCATGGTCCCCCCAGACACAAGCGTGCTCCCCTCCTGTGCAACCCGGAGCTGCTCTCAGAGCCCTGGGAATAAGCAGGAGCTGCGTGGCCTGGAACAAGTCCCTTCCCCTCTCTGACTTTACACATTTGAAAAGTGGTAGTGATCATTCACATCCCACTGGTCTCCGGAGAAGATCCAAGCGTGGGTGGGACGGAATTACCCCCTGGAGACATTGATCTCATTCTGTCCTGGATTTAGCTGCCACTCCCTGTCCAGACTGCTGGTCCCCGTCACTGTCCTCCACCAGGATATCCTCCGCCTCTGTGCCTGAGACCCCTCATAGTGAATGAATAAACCCAGTGTTCTGCCACCTCCAGGGACCCATCTGGGGGTTGTTCGACCCATACAGGCGGACACGTCCTTCCCCAGGGTGACGGCAGTCTGGCGGCTCCGGAAAAGACCACAGCCATTCAAGAAGACATCTCTGCCTCTTCTTGGGGGACTCTGCACACGCTGCCTAGCCTCCAAGTGCCTCAGTGTCCTCATTTGTCAGATGGGGGAACTGTCTGAGTTTGAGGCCCCCAGAGGCAGATCCTGAGACAGGAGTTTAAGTGTAAGTCATGTATTTAGGAAGAGATCCAGAAGCTCGAGCAGGGAGTCCAGAGATGACACGAAGAAGGGGAGGTTGCCATCAAAGATTAGTCAGTGAACAGGTGACCCCTGTGGGCCACGAGGGCTCCAACCAGCTGGAGACACCTGGGGGGTCAGCAAACTACAGTCCATGGGCCAAACCCAGCTGCCGTTATTGTAAATAGACTCGTAGTGGAACCCACACAGCCCGGCCCATGCATTTAGGTATTGTCTGTGGCCACTATGTTTCTCCAACAGAATTGAATAGTTGCCACAGAGACCGTGTGGCCCTCAAAACCTAAAATATTTACTCCCTGGTCTTTTGCAGGACAGGTTTGCTAGTCCCTGGTTCAGCGCATAGTACAGAACTCATCTTGTAGTTGCCTCCTTGAAGGAGAGGAAGCTGGGTTCTTTATCCACAAGCACCAGTCCCTTGTGACTGCTCCAGGGGGTCCTGATGGCTCTCTCCAGTCCCCCACCGCCCCCCAACACGCATACACACAGTTCTGGAGCAACACATTCCTGCAGCCAGAGGCACCCTCAGCCAGAGTGCAGGCTGAGGGGCCACGAGGCCCAGGCACCTAGGACATCTGCCCCAACCCCTCACCAGGACTAGGTGAGAGGACACTTGGCATACCAGGAAGACAGAGTGTCCCCCAATATTAGGCAGCTTTGATCACTACTACCACCCCAACCAAAGTCATTCCTGGCTCACTCCAAAATGAACAGCCTCTCCCTGCTCGCTGGGCCTCTGCCTGCCTCCCTTTCTTGGTCACTGCTAATTTCTGAGTCCAAGGTCACATTGTTCCCGGCGGGGAGAGTTCCTCCCCAAGCCCACTTCTAACTGTCTGGTCAAAACTACACCAGTACTGAGCCCTCCTCAGCTCTGACTCAGGCAACCCTGCCTTTCCCGCTTCTTGTGCCTCCTGCCTCCCCAGCCCATGTAAGGTCTGACACTTGGACTCTGCTCTGGGTTTGGGGCCAGTCCTGCGGCGGAGAGGCTGCCCTCTGTCTCTATCCAGCAGCTCTCCTCTCCCCTCGTCAGCCACCCCTACACTTCCCAGCACTCTTGGTCCCCGCGGCTCTTGCTCTCCTGTGCTGTCCAGTTGGACCCCATCCTTCCCAGGGTATATTCTGGGTGGTTAGCTCTGGGCTCCTTTCTGAGAAGGACGTAAGCAAGTGAGGGCAGTCCGAATGATCAGAGCTCATTGGGGGGGCTAGGATCAGGGCTTAGTCTGGGTTCTGGTTCAGGATTCGGCCTGAGGCTGGAGTCAAGAAAAGCCCGGGGACAGTGTCATGGCAGTACAGGGTCAAGGTCCAGAGTCAGTCTCACCATGGAGCCCAGCATACGCATCTGGTTTATCTAACGGTCCAGCCCAGGCCTCTGCACCTGCCCCCTGACTCAGATGCTGGCCACCTCCAGAGGCCTCCAGCCCATCCCTCCCCACTAGGGCGCCTGCATTCCTGTTCGTGTGTGCACCCTCCTGCCCAGGCGGCGAGGATCCCCAGGTCCATCTGTCTGCTGAGCTGTCGTGGGAACCGAGCTCAGCAAATGGGCCCAAGCCTGTCTCCCTCCGGAGCCTGCCTCCAGACTGTTGGCGTTCACGGCTCTGCCTCGCAGCCTCCGAGCTGGGCTCGCGCTGCCGAGTCCAAACGCCGTCCACTGCTCAGTTCCAGCCAGCCACCAAGCACTCCCCAGATGGGCAGGGACCGCACCATGCCTGCCTGCCTCCTGCCTCAGGCACTGCTCGCTCCCTGCCAGGGGCCCAGGGGAGGTGCCCACTCCCCAGACGCACAGTCCTGGGGGACAGGCAGGGTGGGGGAAGGGCAAGGAACTCATCGTCTCCAGCTCCAAGACCCTGAACATCATCTAACCAGCGATCTCCTCCAACTCTGACCCTGGTGAGACCTGGCCTTTTCTCCCACCAGGTGCCCATTAGCCTCCATCCTCTGACCACGGATCTGCCCAGAGGACTTGGGGGACCCCAGCAGGTCACAGTCAATATGCTCTCCCAGGGCATCTGAGAAGCTCCAGGCAACACAGAGTTTCAGAATTGGTAGACCTGAGTTGGAATCTCAGCAGTGCCACTCAAGATGTGGGAACTTAAAGAATTTAGTCTGTGCCTCAGTTTCCTTGTTTTTAAATGGGCATAACAACTCCTAGCTTAATCCACACAACAATCTAGGAGGCAGGTGCTTTTCTAGTCTTATTTTACTAATGAGAAGACTGGGGCACAGAGCAAGTGATTTTGCTGAATTCCCATGGCTCTTAAGGGGCTGAGCAGGAATTCTAGCTCAGAATTGTTTGATTCCACAGTTGAAATTCTCACTCAAAGGGTGAAGAGCACTAATGGGACCCCACAGAGAATACGGAATCAGGCCAGGTGGACAGAGTAGAGCCACAAGGGGTCTGGTGAAATGCAGCCCTCATGGCCCATCTAGAGGGAACAGCCCACTCAGCTCCCCTTAGGGACTCAAAGCCTAGACTGGCAGCCCTGCCCCAAGTCCCCAGGTGACAAGCCTGGAGCCAACCATCCTCAGAGAGACAAGAGAAGACAACCTTCCATGTTCAGGTGCTATGGCCATGGTCAGAGCATGGAGCCCTGGGCCATTAGTCTTCCTGACTCCCATCAACCTCATAATGCTGCTCTTCCTTGCTCCTGTTCTGCTCCCCCACCCAGCCTCCAAACTCCAGCCTGGTGCTGACAATCCAGAGGACCTTCTCTAGGCATCCTCCACCTCCTGCCTGAAAGGAAACCAGGCTGTCTTTTGAGGACACCACTTCCTTTGTGGCTTCCTCAAGAGGTTGCTCTTTGTACTCTCACAGCCTAAGGATAGGAGGGGGGCTAGTGTCCATCATGTTCTCCATTGCTGTTTGAGGCCACCACTCCTCTTCTCTTATTTAAAAACATGTCCCTTGGAGGGCTGTGTCGTGCAGCTCTACCACCTTCTCTCTTTGCCTTATTTTGATTGATGTATTACTGTTGACATCCTGACCAGCCTCCATCATCACCGAAGACTTTGATAACTGGATCAAGTCTTTACACTCTAAGCTGTGCCTTTATCTTGGGTGAATTCAACACCCACAGGAAATACCCACACAACACTCAGTCTTGCTCAGGTCCTTGACCTTCTCATTTCCAGTGACATTTTCTCCCACTTCCTGCAGGCACTCAACCCCATGCCTTACCACAGGCTTGCCATTACCCCAATTGTTCCCCCACGAGCACCACTAACTCAAGCATCCTGTTCTCAGACTAGATCCTCCTCTCGCCTTTGCCAGCTTTCATTTTGGTCCTTCTCTAGCTTCATCCAGACCTCCGGTTCACCGACCTCCTTAACTTTCTCCCAACCTGTCAGCCCTCTCTTTCTTCATTTCCCCTGTTATCCAGTAAGGATGTCATAGAGTCCATCATTTTACTAACTCTCCCCAATACCCACAAACTCTCTTCCCCACTGTCTTTTCTCTGCCTGTCAATCAAAATGCCAATTTCAGACGACCCCAAACCACTGCTCTCTCTGCTTTGCACACAAACCTACAAAGGCTTGATCAGCTTTCTGTGACTCTTCAGCTTTTGTCCATCAGCTTCCTCTTCTGCTATTCATGACTATCTCAAACTTTCCCCAATCTCCTCAAACCTCTGAGAAGCTTTACTCCTCCCCTCCCCTCCCTTTTTACAGAGAAAAGGAAGACCTCTTAAAGGAATTCCACCAACAAACCTATCTACATCAGTCCCCGTTCTCTCCAAACCTGACCTAGAAGGGTCCTTCCTCCTAGCTCTTCCTGTGTTCCGGAGCCCACCTTCTCAGGAGACTGCCTTATTTGTTATTCCTTCTCTCTCTTCTGTATCCATCATTTCTGTTAAGAAAGTGTTCCCCACAACATTTACAGTTTAAATCTCCCCATCTTAACATAAACCCTCTATTGGCTACACATCCCTCTCTAGTTACAGGCCTCCCTCCTCTTCTTCACAGAAACTGCTTAAAAGAGTGTTCTTTAAGTAATTCCTTGGTATAAATTAATGGTTAAGAATATGGGCCTGGACCCCGACTGCTTGGGTTGGAATTCCAGCTCCATTCCTTACCATCTGTGTGACCTCCGGCAAAATACCTCACTTCTCTGACCCCAGTTTCCTCATCTATAACATGGAAATAAATGTACTTGCTTCAAAGAGTTGTTGAAGATTAAATATGTTCTTATACGTAAAGCGCTTATTAGAGACCTTGCCCATAGTGGATATTCACTTCCTGTTCACCACCATTCATTATTGGTATTTGCTGTTTCTTCACCTCCTGCTCATCCCTCCACTTGCTAATCTGACCTCTCTGCTCCTTTACTTGACCCCAACAGTTCTGTCCAAAGAAACTAATGATCTTCTGGTCCCTAAATCCAAAGGGCACCTTCTACTCTTCAGCTTCCTTGACCTCCCAATAAGCTGGGGTTCTTTCCTATTTGAAACATTCTTTTTCTTCTGCCTCTCCGAGGATTCCTTTTCTGGTTTCCTTTGAAGTTTCCTCATCCTGTCCCAGACACAGGCTTAGGTGACATTGCCATGGGTTGTTCATTATCTCCATGACCCAGTATCTCCCCAGTTTATATCTCTAATCCAAGGCTCTCCCCCAAACTTCCAGTCCATGTCTTACTTCAGAGTTTCACTTAGATTTCTCAACCACCCTAAAATCCAATATATAACCAAAAGGAACTCAAGATCCTCCACTCACCCCATTCCATGAAAACAAACCTGGTTCTCTTTCAAATATTACCATCATCCACCCAGATTTGCAGGCCAGAAACCTAGCAGCCATCCTCCTTCTCTCTTCTTCATCACCCCAATCATTCTCCAAGTGCATACTGCCTCCTAATCACCCCTCACCACCACCACTGCCTTCTTTCTCATCCAAGAAACCCTTACTTCTTTTCAATACTTGCTTATCAGCTGGTCTCCACACAGGACCTCTCTACCAATTCCAATTTCCATACACAGAGAGGGATCTTTTCAAAAGACCTTTCCACCTCTGGGCCCTGATATCGTCCATGTTGACCTCTTCTTGGGCTCCAGGTGGTGACGAAATGGCTGCCACAGCTCCAAGCTGCACATCCTCTGCCTGTTAGTCCAGTTGCCTCTTATCCAAAATTCCTCACAAAGCCCCATAGAATCTTAGTAGCCCTAATCTGACCCGATGGCTGTCCTGAAATCCAACACGATGCCATCCAGGGGGATGCAGTGTCATGAGTGGCTTAGCATGGGTTATATACCCATTTTTGAAATTGAGGAATAGACCCCCCCAAATAAACCACATATGCTTTAAAAAATTGGGGAAGCTGTTTCTGCAGGCAGAACCAAGGGCTGCAGTACACCAAAAAATAGATGGTGTCTACCATAGTCGCTGGTACAAACATCAATAGTGGTCTATCCGCATTTCCCAAAGTGTGTTCAGGGGAATATTAACTTCTCAAAATCCTCTGGGATAAGAGCTAGGGGAGGAAAGATATTCATGGGTAAATAAGTTTGGGAAAAATTGAATTCTATCCCTGCTGCCTTTAGAGATGCACAATGCATGTTAGCATAGTAAGGGCACTAAAATCTCCTACAGCCGAGAAACTACTCTGGCTTTCTTTACCCAGCATTTCCTAAGTATATTTGGGTACACACCTCTCTTCCCCATGTTATACTATAAAATTAACTTTGAAAAACTTCACCGCATTGAGTTCTCCTGTCTGCTTTTAGAGTTTTTCTCTTCCCTCACTTTCAGCTGTGATTTCCTGCTGCTTCCGGTGATTTTGCTTCTAGAAACCTCTCTCCACCTGTTCATTCTGCCTCTAAATCCTCTACAGGCTGAACAAAACATAGCAGGCACCATCAAAGCTCTTTGTAAAGTAAGAGAAAGGAGCGCAAAGCAGGCTCCTGGTGCATCTTCCTGTGGGCACAGGGCGTTGATCCTGTTGCATTTTGTCTTTCTGGTTCTGATTGTTTTAGCTCCTGATCCTTGACTATGTTTCAGGGAAGATGGACAGTCTCAGAGCTGAGTTCTGGATACAAGACTGCTGTTCCACACTGACACCTCTTTATACTACAATGGTAGGACTGGAGACAGGAGAATGTGGCGAGGCAGGGAGACAGCAAGGAGACCTGGACACCCATCATGTAACACCCAGGAGGCAGCCAGAACATCCCCAGGATACCCAGACAGGCTGAAATTGAAATGCTGAAAATGCATTTCCGTAGGAAGCCCTCTGTCAGGTTCAGAAGAGATTTAACTGGAAAAGGGACAGAGCAGCCAACAGGAGGAACAACTGTAAAGCAGTCTCCAAGAGAGATCCTGGAGCTGTGTGTGTGTGTGTGTGTGTGACTGTGAATGTATATGCATATATAAAAGGTGCCTTTGGAAGAGCATATGGACACATATAGGGAGGTCTGAGTGTGTATAAGAGAAAGGCAGAAAGAGACTTGGCCCCTTGGGGTTCCTGGGTGGCTCAGTCGTTAAGCATCTGCTTTTGGCTCAGGTTGTGATCCCAGGGTCCTGGGATCGAGACCTGCATCAGACTCCCTGCTCGGCCGGCAGGAAGCCTGCTTCTCCGTCTCCCACTCCCCCTGCTTGTGTTCCCTCTCTCGCTGTGTTTCTCTCTGTCAAATAAATAAAATCTTTTAAAAAGAAAGAAAGAGACTTGCCCCATCCAACCAGAGGAAGGGCACTCAGATAAACCCAAGGCGTAGAGCTGCAGTGATAACATTTCCCGAATCCTCAATCAGGAGTCATGGACTTCTCTGTGGTCTGATACGTGGGTTTCCTCCCAGTCTGTCTTGGGATCCTATTCATGATCTGATACATAATCGGACCCACGGACTGGCCTGTGGTCTGACTTGTGGTCTGCCAGCGTGGTCTGTCGCGGCTCCACCACGAGATCGAATGTCCAAAATCGGGGCCAAGCACAGGACGTGCGGGTGACTGGGCTGGGAAGCGCAGCCCTTCCGCAGTCTGTCCAGGTCCCCTTTCGGGAGAGAGGCCTCACGGCCCCTGTGAGTTATGACTTTTATTATGCAGAAAACAGGCACATTAACTTCAGGTCCTTTGAAAAATGTGGTCCTGTAATCAGAGGCTGTGTCTGTCCTGATGCACGGTGGCATGGGGCCAGAGAAGTGCAGGCATGAAATAAACATTTGGAGAGACAACTGCATTTGCAGATCTAAGAATTGAGTTATATTCATTTCTGACAGCTTCCTGAATCACAGCCCGCGTCTCCGCCCGGCAAAACTGGGACCTGGCCCTTTAACTAGACTCCATTTCACATAATTAAAGACTCACAAAATTAAATGGCCTGCATGGAAAGTGGCTTTCAGTGGACTAAATGCCGGGAGCAATCTCCTCGCCAGAGTGGAAAAGTGACACTAGCTTGCAGATCAATATCATCTCTGTTATTAATATCAAAAGCACATTACTTTGTTTTTGCCTGGCTCCCCTCCAAGCCTCCGGCCCTGCCGCGGAGCAGCCATTTGCTGGGGCCATAATTTACTTTGGTGAGTTTTTAAGGTATTGTTTTGTCAGGACCAATCACCGTGACGTTATAAATGGCTGGGAGGACTTGCACTCCCCCTCAGTGGCATATGCAGCGAAATTAATTTTTAAAAGTTTCACGTCAATTACTCCTGTCCTTGAGTTATGCAAGGGGACAAAGGAGCAGAGACGTAAGGACGTGAGTGATCTCAAGTAGATGAGGTAACGACACACAGAAGCTGGGGCTGCAGACCAAAGCAGACATTACACTATCTTTAATTGATGCATTGAATTAAACAATGCTAAAGCCAAATAAATATTGACCACTTAGTAAAAGAACCATTGATTTTTATGATGGACAACAATGCCATGTTCCTCTTTGCCAGTTAAGGGTCTCGAGCTAGGGTCTCGTTGGTTCCCGAGCAGCCACTTGGCTAGGGCTGCGGCTGGCTTGTGTGCCCTCGCTCGGGTCTAACCAGGTGTCCCATCTGTGGCTTGCTCGAAGGAGACCCCCAATGGGGCCCTGCGCCCTCTGCTCCTGTGCCGGGTGCCAGGACAGGGGCACCAGGCCGACTTTCCCCCAAGAGTGCCACACATTTTCTGTCCTCCTCTTAGGCCGTCCCTGAACTCAAAGAATGAGGTGTTGGTTCATCAGCTGTAATAATAATAAATGGAGCATCTCCTGGGGAATGTTGACAGTGAGGAAGGCTGTGCATGTGTGCAGTGGGGATGTGTAGGAAATCTCTGTGCCTTCCTCTTCATTTTGTTGTGAACCTATATTTGCTCCCCCTCAAAAAAAAAAAAAAAAAAAAAAAACTCTTAAAAAAGAAGAAATGTCTCACCTTCAGTCCTGAGCACAAAAATCCTCTCTCCTGTCCTACTCTGCCTGAAAATCAGGGCAAGGAGAGAGACACAGGAAGAGGGACACGAGAAGATCTGCGTCTGGAGACAGAGAAGAGATCTCCAACTTGGGCAGTGCCTAGGATGCGCCTGGCATGAGACCAGACACTATGCAGATGCTAGGTTCACAGATTCTCCCAAAGACTCGAGGTGGATATTCACTTTCGGGAGCAGGCATCCGAAACCTGTGGGCCTTAGGATTCGAACTCCTACACCCTCACCGACCTCAGCTCCCTGTGTCTCTGCCCCAAAGCTTCTACCCTTCTCCCTCTCGGACTTAGGCTCCACGAGGGTGGGAATTTGTCTGTCCTTTCTTGCTGAATTCCCAGTACCGGCACGGTGCTTGCTCACAGTAGCGCCCCGATCAGGACTACTATTTGTGGACTGAATGAATGTCACGAGAGGCAGTAAGAGATAAAGTTCAACATCATCTTTAGAGAGGGACAGGTCCCCGTTGGGCACCCAGTCACACAGAGCCGCCTGCCAGGATGCCTTTATCCTGCAGGAGTGAAGCGAGGAACAGATCAGGCAGTGCTGTGTTCAAGTGGGTACACACCTCGGCTCTCTGCACCAGGCTGAAGACCTAGAGTCTGGTCTGGCTGGAAACCTCCCATCACACTGGGCTCTGAGATGTCTGAGCGAAGCAGTCACGGGATTTAACCAGAGATGGGACAGGTCCTTTTCCTTGTTTCTCTACACTCAGATGTCAGAGGCCAAGGCGGGGTGAAGGTGGCAATCGGGTAGGGCCCCTGGACTTTGCAGAGTGCCTTACATGTATTATGATCCCCATTTTACACCGAAGGAAACTGAGGTTCAAAAAAGTTACATACCTTTTCCAAGGACTTGGTATCTCCACCCCATAGTCAATGATGACTGCACATTTCAGTTTTCAAATTGTTTCCCCATATCTCAAAGCTAGGCATTGCAATGAGGGAGCATGCAGGTCTTGGGACACACATTTCGGCAATCCCCGGGGTGCACACAGCCCCACCTACGCCTTGCCCATGGGGCTGACCTCTGAGGGCACTTCCTGGAGACGGCTCGTGTGTGGCCAGCTCAGCGCCCGGGGTGCGCTGAGGGTGAGTGAGGTGCCCCTCTGGGGAAATCCACAGACCCCGGTGCAGGCTATGCTTTCTGCAGGGGTGGTGGAGGGAGCACTGGCCTGGGAGCACTGAAGCCTCACCCCTTCACCCACCAACGAGCATCTGATGCCCGTGCTGTGGCAAGTGGGGACCGTGCTAGGGTTCTGTCAGCAAATGAGGCTCCCGTGTCCTTGCCCTCACCCGGTTCATGGTTGGTGGAGAATGAGACACTGCATTGTTTCAAACCCTAGCTTTTCTTTACGTAAACCTCAAACAAGGGAGACGGCTGTTAAATATGTTCCAAGCTTAGCAAGAAAATGCAGAGTCCTTCTCTATCGGTAGGTTAATTAGAACCAAAATCAAGGAGCCTATGCAGTATTCAGTGATAAAAGCAGGTTTACAACCAAGTATTTGTGGGAAATAGTTGAACAAATGTGTTCTTTCAAACACAAGTATTTACAAGAAGTATTTTTAACAAATGTATTCTTTAACCAACACCCATAGTCTCAAGGTAACAAGGGAAGGGTCCTTGAGAGAGAGCTATTCACATCTGACTAACACAGACTATTACTGCTTTTAGT
This sequence comes from Spilogale gracilis, assembly GCA_004023965.1. Classification (NCBI taxonomy): domain Eukaryota; kingdom Metazoa; phylum Chordata; class Mammalia; order Carnivora; family Mephitidae; genus Spilogale; species Spilogale gracilis. Next base: position 29,735 of record PITA01004871.1, on the reverse strand, counting down.
AAATACTTAGAAACTGAACCTCCAGATGCCAAAAATTCTAGTAAGTATAGATTTAATGTAAATGTTATGGTAAACAGTATACAACCACACTTCTAATTGGATTATCTATTTAAACAAAGGGTGCTTGCTTATTTAGTGCTTTGTCAATGACTTGGGTGCTCAAAGAGCTCTTATCTACCAGAAAATGTGTGTCAGGTACCCACCCTGGGCCAGGCTGGGGGGGGCCCCAGGTCTCAGAGCCAAGATAGCCATAGTCCTGGTCCTCCAGGAGCTCCTGGTCTGGTGGAGAAAGGGGCATGGAAACACGTATCAGGGTGTGTGCTCCTAGCAGGAATCAGGGAAGAGCAGGGACAACATGAACTTACAGCCTATACAGGAAGGAGAAGGTGTCACAGGGAGGGTGTCTGGGAGCTAATTCCCAAAGAGTGAGTCAGGGTGCTCTAGGAAGTACAGAGAAAGGCATTCTTGGCAGAAGGATTTGTAGGTGCAAAAGTCTAGAGGTTGGACATTGCACAGTCTCTTTGGAGAAGAGTTTGGTGTGGGTTAGCATTTGTGGCTGTCTTGATAATCCACTTTCTGCTCTCAGCACAGAGGGGGAAAGAACCTCTACAATAAACTAGATGATGTTTCTCCCCTGATCCAGCCCTCCAAGAGGCTTCCCGTTGTGCTTAGGATAAAATCTGAAGTCTGACCATGGCATACAAGTTTCTACACTATCTGACCCCTGCCCATCTCTCCCCTGGTTGCTTTCCACACTGCCCCTCACTGTCTGAGCTCCAGCCTGATTTCTGTTCCTTGCGTTAGTATGGTTCATTCCCACCTCTGGGCCTTCGCATATCTCACTCCTTGCATGTGGGATGTTCTTCCTCCAAATCTTCCTTCACTTGGCTTCTTCTCATTCAGATCTTGGTTCAAAAGTCCCTATATATTCTCCAAAGCATTGTGCATGCACATGCATACACACACACACACGCACGCACACCAGCCCCATTCCTTCCGTCACTTCCTTCCACACCAACTTGCCTTACCGATATCAAGGCATATGTCACTATATACCCCTTTGTTCATGGTGACCCACCAAGGACAATGGCCTGGTCTTCTCTGTTCACTGTCTTGTTTCCAGCCCCTAGAACCATACCTGGAACATATTAGGCACTGAAAACATATTTGTTGATTGATTGAATGAATGAATGAGTAAAGATCCTGAAGGAGCCTTGTGCTCCGAAATCTTGGAACACTTGAGAGATAAGGAAAGAAAAGGAGGTTCGTTCACCCCCATGCCCATGCTGTGGGAAGCAAGGGAGAAAATCCCAAAAGATGGAGGGAGGGACCGACTCAAGTTTGAGAGCACTGGGTCAATTCCAAGCGGGCCTGATTGATCCATCAGAGACCAGCAGGCAGATCCCCATTTCCCTGATGCTTGAAGGAAGTGAGTATGACTCAGAGAGAGAATGTGAGTGAAGGTGTTGAAGATCTTGGGGAGCAGCCGATATACAACCTATCTGTTCCTCCCTGACCTTGAACATCTCTGTGACCCAAGGAGGTGGAGCCAGGACTGCACTCCATCTGACCCCAGAGAAAATTCAGGACTGCCTCTGGCCAGACTGAAATGTTCACATCGTTCAACCAGCCTTGCCCTTTCTGGCCTCTGTTCTATTCCCTCTTCCTGGAATATGAGTCCCTTTGGTTTATCCGGCAAATCCCTACTCATCCTTCAAATGTCAGCTTAGAAATCACCTCCTCCAGGAAGCCCACCCTGACACTCCTCTGTCCCCTGTCACGCTGGATTTGGAGATCTTCCTCATTAGAGCAGTTGTCATCCTGTATTATAATTGCCCGCATCTGGGGTCACACACACCCAGGATTAAGTTACAACTCAGCCAATTACCACTTGATCTCTTTGTGCCTCAGCTTCTACATTTATAAAATGGAGAAATAATATATATTTTGCAAGTATGTTGGGAGGATCACTTGGCATGATTTCTGTAGCCAGTGAATGATCGGTATTTAATAAATATCAGATGTGATACTAATGAAGAAGAAAAATTTCCAAATCTATCCCAAATACCTAATGGGGTGTGGTAAAAAACAAAAAGAAAAACATCCAAGGGACTCAGAATCCAAAACCCTGGCTCTCCCACCATCAGTATGATGTGTGTAGGTGTCAAACTCCCTCTCTGCTTCCAATTCCTCCTCTGCAAGGTAGAATTTCTAATACCTTCTTCATGGGTAATTGTCAGGTTTGGACTTATTCGGTCATTTTTCAAGTATGTGAAGAGCACCTGCTTTGTGGCAGGCATTGTGTTCAGTACTAGGGTTAGATGTTAGGTGAACAGACCCTTGTATTCATGGGGCGCTGGGGCCATTAGACTGACAGTGACAGCAGTAGAGCCCACTCATGCTTTACATTCAGCGGTCCTTATTGAGCGCCTACTATGTACAAGTTGGAAGCAAAACTATCAGGTAAGTCTCCTGCCCTAATAATATCAACAATAATAGCTAATATTCATTGAGCATTTAGTGTGTGACCCGAGACTTAAGCTCTTTCGGCTTTCTAAAGCACAGAAATAACTCACAGCCACCTCCTAGGATGGCAGGGGGGATTATAGGAATTAATGCATGTGGAGCTTGGAGCAGAGGTCTTGGCACCTCCTAAGTGGTCAGTAAATGGGAACCATGATTCTATTTATTAGCTCACTAGGTAACAGCCTTGGGTTTAGAGCCTTACATGTTTTATCCCATTTAATCATTTAATCTAAGGTGATAAGTACTAACATACTACACATGAAATCACCTATAAACTTAAAAGCCTCTACAGCTCTGAGTATCCGTTACCATTCCAGAGGGTGGGCTGGGGTGGGGGTAGCAGCAGAGGACTGCGGGATGGGACAGGGTGGCCGGCATGGGGCGAGATCAGCTGGAAACGCTGCGGCTACCAGAGGGTGAGCCTGAGGTGTGGGGGAGAGGGGTGGAGAGCGGGAGGAGTGAGGCCTGAGACTGGTGGGGGGCAGAGGTGTGGGGTGAGGGTGGCAGCCTCTCTCCCACAAGCTGGGGCCGCCAGGGCGTTTGTGCCGCAGAAGGCCTGATTCAAACAGGGCAATTTAAAAACATGTAAAAGGCATAAAGCCAGTGCAGCTGTGCGCAGCTGCTTCCGAGCGCTCCGTGGCTGCCTCGCCGTGGACTCTGAATGACAATAAACCTTCCACCCCTTATAAATTAAGCAGACTTTCAAAAAAACCATATCTCCTCCTGCAACTTTTTATGGCTGTTTGGCAACTTTAATCATTTTGCAAAATGCAATTCCTGGCCATAAATTCTCTCCCAAGTACAGATTTAGGGAGATCTAGAGGCCTGCGGCGGGTTGATAGGTAAGTTTTAATCTGACAAGGCCAAAAAGTCTATTCGATTTATAGGGAGGCAGCAGATACCCTGTAATTACACCAGGCCCGACCTCCAGGGAATCTCGAATTCAAGGGGGTGGGGGGGAAGAGCAGGAAGGAAGCTGCAGGGGGGGGGGGGGACAGCAGCAAGGGCCGCGGGAGCCCCCTCCGTGTTGCAGCCCCCTGGCCCTGACCCATGGGTCACGGGCCACAGCAATTTCCCGCAAAAGTGCAAGACCTTGGGTTCCAAGTCACTGAAGTCCCTAACTGATGCACGTGCATGCACGCACACAGACATAGGCACACGTGCACGCGCACACACGCATGCACACACTGTGCCTGTGGCTGGAGCTGGTGCCTGTCAAGAGAAGCTGGGCTCTTTGGAAGGGGGACGTATATCCCAGAACAGGGTAGAGAGTGAGCGAGAAGGCACTAGGTTTCATTCATTGATGCATTCAACAAATATCTAGTCCACAGTTGGGCTGTGGGTCATGCACTGGAAGAGGCGCTAGGGACAGGACCACTGAGAGTGCGCTGGCTGCACGGGGCCCAGGGACCTGACAAGGGAGCTCTGGTGGGCTGTCCTGTGCCCCCGCACAGGGTACTTTGGCCCAGACCAAGGACAGTCTTTCGTGAGCGAGCTGCCCAGGGACATGCCTATGCCTCTGACAAAGGTGCCTGCCTCCCTACAGCCTGGCTCTGATCAGGGTGAGCTCACAGTCCAACAAGACCCCAAGCAGCACACACGCAAGTCTGCAGGCTGAATGTGCCACCCAAGGTGTTATTTGGCCAGCACCAGGTTTAAACATGTTTTAATTCAAAATGAGTTTTCTCTTTTATCTTACACCCAGAGAATTTGTCTACATTAGCTCCTTGTCCCTCAGGGCATATGAGTGTGAGACCCAGGGAAGTGAGCTAAGGGTAGTGATGGAGAAGTAAAGAGAGTCCCAGGAGATCAGACCCCTGTGGGAGTGTGGTGGGCAGGAGACTGGCCAAAGATAACCATGTCTGTCTTAGCCTATTTGGACGGCTGTAACAAAACATCATAGACAGAGGGGCTTAATTAAACAACAGACATTTATTTCTCAGGTCTGGAGGCTACAAGTCCAAGATCAAGGTGCTGGCAGATTCAGACTCTGGTGAGAGTCCACTGTGTCTTCACATGGTGGATGGGACCAGGGAGTTGTCTGGGGACTCTTTTATAAGGGCACTAATCCCATTCATGAGAACCCCACCCTCATGACCTCATCTAATCCTAATTACCTCCCAGAGGTCCTACCTCTTAACACAACCACTTTCAGGGAGTATGGTCTCAAAAGGTGACTCCAGGAGACACATAAACGTTCTGTGCATAACAATATCCTAATACCTAAAACTCTATGTTATGTTACCTGGCAAATGGGATATTAAGGTTGCAGATAAAATAAATTTGCAAATCGACGGCAGGCTCTAAAGTAGGGAGATTATGTACCCCAGTGTTCATAGCAGCAATGGCCACAATCGCCAAACTGTGGAAAGAAACAAGGTGCCCTTCAACAGATGAATGGATAAAGAATATATGGTCCATATATACAATGGAATATTACGCCTCCATCAAGGATTCATCCCCAAAAGGTGAATACCCAACTTTTATAGCAACATGGACAGGATTGGAGGACATGCTGAGTGAAATAAGCCAAGTGGAGAAAATCAAGTATCATATGGTTTCACTTACTGTGGAACATAAGGAGTAACATGGAGGACATTAGGAGAAGGAAAGGAAATGTGAGCTGGGGTAAATCAGAGGGGGAGATGAAGCCTGAGAAACTTTGGACTCTGAGAAACAAACTGAGGGTTTTGGAAGGGGGGGTTGGGGGGATGGGTGAGCCTGGCGGGGGGTATTAAGGAGGGCATGTATTGCATGGAGCACTGGGTGTGGTGCAGAAACGATGAAACTTGGAACACTGAAAAAGTAAAATAAATTTTTAAAAATAAATATATAATTTTTAAATTTAAAATAAAAAGTTAAATAAAAGAGGGAGATTATCCTGGCTTATCTGGGTAGGCCCAATAGCATCAAGACACAGAAGAAGGGTCCAAACAGAGGGATGCGATGGCTGTTGCTGGCTTTGACAGTGGAGGAAGGGGCCACAAGCCAAGAAGTACAGTAGCCCCTAGAATCTGGGGCAGGCAAGACAACACAAAGCAAAGCAAAACAAAATTAAACAAACAAGCAAACAAACAAACAAAAAAACTCAGATTCTCCCCCCAGACCCTTTAGAAGGAAACACAGCCCTGCCAAAACCTTGATTTTAGCCCAATGAGACCTACCTGGGACTTCTAACCCCCAAGCCAATGAAAAAATTAATCTGTGTTCATCACCACTAAGCTTATGGTGATTTCTTACAGAAGCCATAGGAAACAAGTGACTTTTAAGCTAAGGCCTAAGAGATCAATGGATTTGGCCTGGGAGTGTTTCTGGTGAAAGAAACGCACACACCATGTCATCCCTCCATCTCCCCGTCTTGCTCTCCAGGGCTCTGGGGTCGGGCCTGGTTATCCTGAGCGCGTGACGCATTTGTGGACATGGCCTCCACCTGGGGAAAGGGTATAATCAGAGGTGACCAAGGGAGGACAAGCAATAGACAAGTTAGTCTTTGAGGGTAACATTTTTTAGGTCTTGTACTAAGACCTGAACTGGACGTCTTAACGTGGGTCATCTCCATAAGCAACACTGTGCGACAGGTCTCAGCGGCTAAGAGCCTGGGGTTCACATGCAGACTCTATCTGCTACTAACTGGAGAGTTGTTAATTAACCTCTGTGCTGCCATTTCTTCATCAGGACAGTGGTGGCAATGACAGGAGTTCATGGGGTCGTTGAAGATCAAATGAGATAGTCCATGCGAAGGTCTTCCAACAGCGCCTGGTCCTGAGTGGATTCAGGCTGCCATTGTTGGTCATGACCAGCAGACTCTACAGTGAGCCCCACCTCCTGGTGTTCACACCACATGTGACCCCCTCCCATGAGTGTGGGCTGTACCTGTGACCTGCTTCTAACCAGTAGAATATGGCATAGGTGATGCTCTCTTACTCCCATGATCTGTATGACATGGCATAGCCAGCCATGCTCAAACCCCCGACCCACAGACACAAGAAGAAACGATGCTGTTTAAAGCCACTAAGTCTGTGGTAATTTGTTAGGATTTGTGCTGAAATGGACATCAGCTAAACAGTCTTATTTTCCCATTTGTAAGGTGAGGATCTTGGAAAAGGTAAGGACCTTGCTCAAGGTCACAAATAAGGAGAGGCGCAGCCCAAACTCAAGCCTGGCACCATCTAAATCCAGAACTCTTGTTCTCAGTCACCATTCCAGGATGCTTCCTCCCTCCAGGGTAGCAGCTTACCCAGCACAGGCATCCTCATCTCTTTCCTGCCTTTCCTGTTCTGCCTTCTGTCCTCCAATCACCCCCCAGTCTCACCTTTCTCTCTTAACTTCTCCTTTTTCTCCTCCTTTCCCTGCCAGGGGATAGTTGCCTTGGAACAGTCCCTGCCTTCCCAAACCTCTCCCCGCAGAGAGCCCTCAGGCACATCCTAAGAGAAACAGGTAGGCAATCTCAGCATCCCTATCCAGGACCTAGATGCCTACTCTCTCCCCTGAACCCAGCAGAGACACTGAGCTCTTCTTCCAAAGAGCTAAAGGCATAACTGTCCAAGGCAGGGCTCTGAGGTTCAGAGCCAACCCATCACACATGCTCCCAGGCCATGCCTGCAGCTCTGGGTGTGGAACAGGCCAGAACCCCTCTGCTACAGCCTATATGCAGGTTCCTGGCCCCACCTCCCATCGCAGAAAAGAAAGAAGGACTTCTTTAAAGATGGTACTGAATAAAATATAGATAAGCATTAGTCAAATGAAATTAATGCTTTCAATATTGTTTTAGGCTTGCTCATATGCATCACACATTTATGAAATTGCAGTTCATCACATGGGGATATTGCAGTTATATATTAGCTGACTGTCTGGTGGCCACTCCAACAGCTCTCTCTGGACCCCGGGTCGCCCTTCACAGGCAAAGTCAGCCTTGCTGACATCCATCTCCTTCTTCTGCCGACACGTCCCCAGATGCTGATAAAAGGCCTTGCCCCCAACAACATATGAATATTTAAATGACAGTTAATTATTCAGCATATAATGATATTATTAGCATCCACTTCATTTCTGGCTGTAGGCCCAGCTCTAAGCCTTGTCCCACACTAACAGGAGTAGGGAAAAGCCAAAAGCCAGGCAAGCCCCATGTCTGCTCCATCTGCGGGGGCACGTTGTCATTTGGGGGAGATGTCAGTCCACCTGCTCCATGCCAAGTCATGGGCTAGGTCTAGGGAGGAGATTTAACTAACATAATCTTTTCTCACAAAGTGCTTACAGACTGTGGGAATTCGTATTCACCTTGCCATGTACTTGACGTAAGTGTCAATGGACTCATAGAATAACCTTATGGAGCCAGAACCATTATTATCCTCCTTCTCTTATAAATGGGAAAGCCAAAGCTAAGATTGCTAAAGTGGCAGGAGTGAGGTCCCACAGCCAGTGACAGAGCCAGGGTGCAAGACTGGACAACCTACTCCAGGGCCCTCACTCTACGAGCCAGCAACCAAGCTCTGCCCCTAGACAACAGAAAAGATGTCTCACAGAGACACAGGCAAAAGGCTCTGAGATTTGGAAGTGAGGTTGAATTTGGGTAGAGATAAAGTAGAAAAGGCTTCTAGAAAAACATGGCATTGGACCTGGACCTTGAAAAATGAATAGGCCTGAGGCTGGGGGTGAGAGAGTAGTTGTAGAGAAGGCATCCCAGAGGGATCAGCACATTCAAGGACCTAGAAACCGGTGGCATTCTGGAATATGCACAAGGCAAGATTTGCGTGGGTATGTAATGGGAAGGCAATGTGGAAGCTGATGACAGAGGGCACAGAACAGAAGGTGGGGAGTCTGGGCCTTATTCTGAGCACTGGGGAATCACATAAGGTTATGGTAGACTATAAAAATGGACATAATTGTCCCTTCCTATAAAGAGGTAAAATCTGTCTCTCCACCCCGGCTTCTAGTTACATCTGGGCTCAGCCCATGACTTGCTTTAGCAAGCAGGGCATTAGCAAAGGTAATAGCAGAGGCAAGAAGAGCTTTGTAAAATGCTCATGCACCAGGGCTCACCCTCTTGTTGTTCTTGGAGGGTGACAGGTAGTCCAGAGACTACCCTGGAAACAAACCTGAGATGTTGCATGGAGAAGAAGTGACGTGTCCCAGCAGAGCACAGCCCAAATTACTGACAGCCTGCCAACAAGTTGACATGTGAGGCCATCCTGAATCACACAGCCACCAGCAGCCACCAGCCAACTGTCAGCAGACCCATGAAAGAGCCCAGATCAGTGAGCCAGCCCAGACCAGGACAACCACCCAGCTGACCAAGAAAATCATAAGCTAAACAAAATGGTAGTTGTTTTAAGCCACTGTGTGTTGAGATAATTTGTTAGGCAGCAACAGCTAACTGATACAAAAGTTTCAACGGTGATGAGCTAACCAGAAGTTGTTTTACAAAGATAACTGTAGCCACAATGTGAAGGACAGGTTAGAAGTGGTGAAACAGCCTTGAGGAGGCTGACATCAGAGTCCAATTGAGAAGATGGTTTTATCAAGGCAACAGGGGTGGATAGAATGAGAGTTGTCCCAGGGTCTCCCAGGGAGACACAATGATGCTAGGGAAGCATTCTTTGAGGCTACTCCCTACAGATTCACAGATACACACATACCAATACCCTTGGCTACCTTGGGGGTCCCACACCCAGAAAGAGGCCCCACATCCAACCTCCTGCCTATGCTTTCTCTCTGCCTACCTCCACCGCCATCATCCTACCCCCTCATCCCTCTACCTGCTCTGGCCCTTATCCAACCCAAGATGGGTTTACATACATAATGGAGGCAACAGAGTGGAAGCTGCAAAGAGCACTGTACAAGGAGTCCAGAATATCACCTGTACTCCCTTCCTAGCTGTGCCTCAGACTGTCTGTCTCTCCCAAGGCAAGCCTTTGCTCCTCATTGGGCCCTGGTTTCTCCAAATGCCTTCTGCTTAGACTCTAGGCTTGTGACTAGAGGTACTTTGGATTCCCAAGATTTAGGAAGACTTCTTGGGCCTCACTGCCACCTTATTCCAGCTGTGCTTCAATTCTTAGGAGAGGCAGAAAATGTGCCCACTTACCCACCCTACCCAACTGATCAAAAGCACCTTTCTCAAAGGCCCATCCCAGCATCCATCCCCTCAGAGTCACTGTTCTGGGCCTTCTGGACACAGCAGCTTGCTGAGCACACCCAGTACAGTTAAATTGGGGACACTGACTAGTTTATCCACTGGATTAACAGAGCCCTAAAAGTGAGGGATCCAGGGAGCTGGAACAGCACGGTTGGGCAGAAAGAGCTCATGACTTTCTGGGAATAAGAACATCTAAGTGTGAAGTTAACTCTGCCATTCAATTGAATTTGTGACCACAAGCAAGCCGTTTGACGTACCAGAACTGCCTCCTGTATGAATTGGGCCTCATAGCACAGATGGAAATTCCTAGCTCTATGCCTGGCACCCAAAAGTTACTTAGCAAATGTGTTTCTTTCCCCACCACTGCCAACTCTGAGCCTTGGTTCTTCAACAATAAAATAAGGATGTCATTCTCCTCTCCTCAAAATTGTTTTGGGAGTCCAGATAAGATAACTCTGCAAAGTTCTTGGCATATAATATGCAATCATTAAAGCTTATTTCATTCTTTTGAGGAGAACTTCAAGAAAAGCCCAAAGAAACTAAGATGCATTGCTTATGTATGGCAATATGAAGTGTACCCGGGACATATTCTTTTTTTTTTAATATTTTATTTATTTATTTGAGAGAAAGAGAAATCACAAGCAGGCAGAGAGGCAGGCAGAGAGAGGGGAGGAAGCAGGCTCCCCACTGAGCAGAGATCCCGATGCGGGCCTCAATCCCAGGACCCTGAGATCATGACCTGAGCCAAAAGCAGAGGCTTTAACCCACTGAGCCACCCAGGTGCCCTACCTGGGACATATTCTTGTGAACAGCATTTAATTTGAATCTAATACGCATCGAGGACCAACCTTCAGTTTACAGAACAAACTAGGGAAGGAAGAACACATTAAATGACACCAGGAGGAAATAATCCAACAAATTCAGCATCTAGAATCTTCTACAAGAAAACTAGCCTCCATTCTTCAAAACGTAATGTGATGAGAAAAAAAAAAAACTAAGAGTTAGACTATTGTAGATTTTAAAAGACCAAATGTAAAATATATACTTTGACTGGATTTTAGTTCAAAAATTTTTTGAAAACAGCTATAAAAAGCATTTTAGGACAATAGGGAAACATGAATATGAACCAGAAATTTCCTGATGGTCTGGAATTACAGTTAATTTTCTCATGTGCAATAATGGCACTATGGATATGAAGAAGAATACCCTTATTCTTAGGAGAAGCATGAGAAGTATTTAAGAGTGAGGTGTCATGATGTCTACAACTTATTATCAAATAGTATATCAAAAAGAGAGACATGTAGCAAATACGGCAAAACATTAACTGAATCTAGATGGAGCCTATATGGGTAATAATTGGACTATTCTTCAAACTTGTCTGTAAGTTTGGAAACTTCCAAAATAAAATGTTAGGGGTGGGGAGTAGAGGGGAATCAGACAGTGGATCCAGAGCTGGACAAGCAAACTCAGTCAGTTGTAGAGGCCCTCCTGGCACTGTGTGGCCAGGCCGTCAGAGGACAAGGTCTGAGTCACAGTTGGAAATGATCTTTCCGGCTGTGGCTCTAGCTGGGAGGGCAGGAGGGCAAGGGATTGAGGGACCAGCTGCAGCCCTATATCCCCCACCACCACCCATCTTGGAAAGGTCAGCTTTCCAGGCATCAAGGAGGGCCCTGTTCCTGGGGAGGCTGGAGCAAGGAGCATTCTCTGAAGTTCAATGCTCCCTGGCTGGGAGGTGACTATGGTCACCAGGCCATTGGGACAAACATGCTTTTGTTTTTGTCCCTTTGAGCTTTTGGCCTCTGGTGCCAGATCTGCTATTGGTTCCCATTTCCAAACGTTCCTGTAGCAACTTCTCCCCACTGCCTTATTTCTGCTGGATGATGGGGAAGCAGTTATCTGGGCCAAGGGATATTTGTGGGATTTGGAGGGATGTTTCGGGATCACAGGGTTTCTAGACTGCATGGGTTGGGCCAGGCAGAGCAGAGCTAACAACTTGGGAATGCTCAACAAAGGGGCCTCTAGAAGACAGGACTGAAGAGTAGTTTAGGCCTCCAGACAGAGGGCAGGTGAGCCTGGATAAGCTCCAAGGAGGGTAGGGATTGCCACGGGCTTTCGCCTATCCACAAGGCTGCTGGAAACTCCCATACAGCCTGGATCCCTGAGGCTAATATTAGCCAGGGAGCCGTGGGACCAACTGAGTCTGGGATAGGTTCTTGCACCCTTGTCAACCCGAGTACGGACACATTAAAGTCATGAGACTGGTGCAGCTGAGAGCACATGGCAGCTGAATATTTATTGAGCCCTTCCCAAGTGCCAAGCAGCATGCTAAGCATGGTTCATGCATTAACCCATTCAGTTCTACTAGAAGTCCTATTTATTCTCTTTAACTTTAATCAGAGTATATGGACCGATTTTCTCCTTTGGCTGGATATGGACAAATAAACATAAAGGAAATACTAAGTAAAACAGAATTGGTGTCTTGCTCATGAAGCACAGTGAACCAGGAGCTTGACCCAAATGGATGGTCACTCCTGTTCCTCTGAGACAGCACCAGCTCCAACCTAGCACACAGACAAATGGGCCATCAAAAATTCAAGTGCAGGCCATAGTGAGGATTTTCCAGAGTGGGTCTGATTGGACATGTTTCCCTGAAAAGAGGATTCTGTGGTCAAATGGACTTAGGAAACTCCACAGACTATGTTCCCCCTCTTGGAGGCTCACAAAGGATCTTAGAACCTTGTAAGCTCTAGAAAGTCCTAGAGTAAAATGCCTCCCAATCCTGTTCAACCCAATGCTTACCAGAACTATTCACTTTCCAAACCCTTTTTCTTACATAACACTTACTAAATCTCCAGCCATAATGTATTGGAACACCTTCAGAAAATTCTGCTACGGAGTCATCTTTGTAGCTGTGGCTACAGATCTAGCTTGTGGAGCACCTTACTCACTGAAAGCCCTCCCAACACATGGGACAGACTAAAATTCAGTAAGATATAGATATGACCTCACCCCAGTCCCTGCAAAGGGAAGATAAAGGGGGAAAGGGTCCTGAGATAGATCCTGAGTTAGGGATAGGGGAGAGGAGGAAGAGTGGTCTGGGGAATTAGTCAGTCCTAACACCATTCTCCTCTTCTTAAATCATATCACAAGCCAAATGGAACAAAAATGATTGAATGACCCAGAGTCTAACCAGGAAAGCAGAAACCAGCTCAAGAATTTATAGGAAGGGTGCCTAGGTGCCTCGGTGGGTGGAGCATCCACTCTTGATTTTAGCTCAGGCCATGATCTCAGGGTCGTGGGGTAGGAAGATCATCAGGCTCCATGCTCAGCAGGGAGTGTGCATGTCCTTCTCCTTCTGTTCCTCCCCCTGCTCACACACTCTCTCTCTCTCTCAAATAAATAAAAAAATACAACACACTCTCTTAAATAAATAAATAAATACAATCTAAAAAAATGATTTATAGGAATTTAATGCCAAGAATTGGTTAAAATGGGTGATAGAGAAGCTGAAACCCAAGCAGCTTGAACGGAAGTGATTAGAATTTAGCAAGAAGCCACTGTCTCCTCTGGATCAGAGAGACAGAGGGAGGAGGAGTGGTGTCAATGGAGCCCAGGGGCCTGGGCCACCAGCAGAACTGGAATCACAGAATGTGAAGGAGTTGAAGCCTTGGAAGAGAAACACCAAGGCAGAAGGGGAAGGAGATAAGCATCCTGGATTGTCTACCATCCAATCTTCTGCCAGTTCCTCTTATTGGTCGAATCCAGAGGCACCTGGAAATAAACACAACCTGCAGGGGTCAGTTCCCCAGCACATAGAGTGCAGGCCGGCTTGGGATCCCACGACCCACAATCAATATCCGCATGAACTCTGGAGCCTCATTTGTTCATCCCAAAGTCCTCCACAAGAGAGGGAGTGTTAGGGATCCTCCAGCCCCAACCAGACTGCCCCAGGTGCAGACAGGTCACTCCTCTGAGCACAGGCCAAAACACAGAAGGTAGACCTGCATGAAAGTCATCAAGCCACTTGGCAAGCCTTTCCTGCCTACAATCCAGAGCTTTGAGCTCAGTGGAAGTTGTGGGTTGGCTTTAAAACCCAGCAAGATGGGTTGGCCTTAAAACCCAGCACCTGAAATCTGACCACATTCGACCTCTACATCTCAGCTAGCCAACACCAGCCAAGACAATGGCACACTTCATCAGCATGAAATATAGTCTCAAAAGTTCACCAAAATAATAAGAGCAGCAAAATGCTGAAAAGAGCCAAGGTGGCTGTTATAAGTCAGATTCCCCAGAAAACAGATGCTGGGATGGGGAGTCTGTAAGGAATCCAGCACCTGTTGGGAGTGAGAGAAGCAGAACTGAGCAGAGGCAGAATTTGAACTGTGACAGGGCCTCCACAAAGGCTTTGGCTGATCCTCCACATCCCATAGAAATGGAGAGGAGAATGTGAGAGACCCCACCTGAGCATGAGTCAAAGATTTCCTCTTCTCCCATGACATTTGTGATACCTGGAAATTCATCTTGTTATGGAAGAAACAAGATGTCCTGATACTGGGATTTATAAGCCAGTAATATTTTGGAAGGGTTTTGCCCAAAAAGAGGGATGTGGGTTTTCTGGCTGCTGGCCAGAAACCCTGCTTTTAAATGGTAATTACCTCTTTATCAAAGATGCTCCTGGTTTGTTAAAAATAAATAAATAAATAAAAGTCATGTCAGTGTCATCTAGGAAACTGCTGCTCTTTTCCTTTGGAGATGAGAGGACAGGCACCCAGCAGCCTAGAAGCTGGAGCAAGAATTTTGATAGAAATTAGCATAATGAGTGGGTCAGAACTTATCACTGTTTTGGCACTGACCAATCCATACACTGATCCCACTAACCTCCCTTCTTGACTTGTAACAAAAACTGGTCAGGCTTGACCTAGTGCAATGGTTGTACATGAAGGGATCAGACCATGGCCTTAAGAACATGCAATTCTTTCCATAAGGATATATTTCAGGCCAGATGATATCTGGAAATGACACTCTCCTGTGAAAACCTGAACTGGTTATGATTCTGCCGGGCATATGCTCTGTCCTGGCAGCCCTGTAAGGGCCAGTCACAATTCAATCATGAGAAAGGCATTTGTATATAGACTAGATCCCCAGGTAAACAGGCCACCAGTCACATGGAGGAGGAAAATCACTTCATTAGAAATACAATTGACTTTGATGCTATATTTGAAATTTGAATTTTCAGATAAAGCCTGGGAATTTTCTGCTGCTAACATTTAAAAGAAGTGACCTTTATGATTCCAAGGTATGAGCTTTGATTGTCCAGCAATACAGAGAAAAAACACAATAGAAGGAAAGGACCGGACTTATTCAACCATCTATTCACTGAGAATCTGCCGACATGCCTAGCACTCCAAATGCAACAGTGAGCAAAGAGACATGGCTGTCTCTCCTGGAGCACACAATCAGGGTAACATAGACTGGAAAACTAACATCACAAATAGAGGTAGAAGAGCAACTGTAGTAAGTACTATGGGAAGGCACACCAGTGACTAAGAGTTAGTAACACCAGCGTGGCCCAGCCTGGGGAGTCAGAGACCAGGACAGACACACTCCCATTAGCTAAGGGCTCCCCCACATATTTTCCTGTTTATCTGCATCATATATGTTTTTATATGTATTTATATAATATATCTATATGTACATACACTATCATAGATGCTTGAGTTAAGCACATGGTAACATGTGTGTTGCTCTTGTTCCAGAGCAGACTGTGCTGTCTCAATTAATCCTGTGGTTGACTCTTTACATGACAACCCCCTTCAGATATTGTTTCCCATCATTGGTGTCCAGAGTGAATGGAGCAGGTAAGAGCTCTCATCCAGAACAGGACTTTAACCATGGAGCATCCTGTCCAGACATAACATATGTAATACCTACTTTGGGGAATACGTATGAATTTGGGCAGGGATATGCCGACAAGCCTGAAAGGAGGCCATGAAAGTATGTAAGGATCTCTATATGCCTGCCTGTGTGTGTGTGTGTGTGTGTGTGTGTGTGTGTGTGTGTGAGTGCTCTGTGTTCTGCCAGGGAGCGGGTGGAGGGGAGCCCCTCATTTTCCTGGGTCGGCAGTTTCGTGGCTCATTGCCTCTGGGGGTCAGGCGCTCACTGCACATCCTGGTGTTCCTTACAGTCATTTTGCCTGCAGCAGTCAACAGTTGAAAAATCTGGGTCCATAAGCCTGCTCAGAGACTCAGCAAAGGCAAACAAGTAGAATTCGTGGCCATTTTGCAATTCCTGCTCATTAGACATGTCTGGGGCCTTGCGAGCGAGCTCTGAGGATAAATAAGTATAAATATTATATTTGCCTCCAGGTTATCTTTAAAAATGTATTTCCCTCTCCCTCTACCTACCCCCTCAGTCCCCACCAACTGTCAGTGCCTTCTTAAAACTCGTGGGTATTAGAAGGGCCATAGTGAGAATCTAGGGTCTTCCTAAGCTGTTTGCTTCCCTGGGCTGGCCCCTGTCACCCAGTCCACAGGGTGGCGAGAGGCAGCAGACCACCCTGTGAGTTTCTAATGCTCCCCAAGGTGGAGAGGAAGGGTATGAATGTCCCTTTTGTGGAGAGAATCTGAGCCACCAAGCAGCATCACACAGAGAGTTTGTTAGGGGTTTCTTCCTCACCAGCTGTGCCTGGTCAACACACCCAAGGTCACAAAGGAATTAGGGACAGAGCCAAGGCCTATGGGTGCCAACCCTCAGTTGGCACGATGCCACCCCTTAGAAGGGAATAAGGCCCCCCACATCAGAGCAGGGGAAGTCCAGGTGCCTCCAATTTGCAGGTCATTTGGTTTTAAGAAAGCAAAATCTACTCCAATAATTCAAGGAAGATGGGATTTGAAGGAAGCATATGGGGATTCTATGCTCACCCCCTGAGATCTCCTGAATCAGTAGTGTTTTCGTGGGTGGGATTTGGGAAGTGGTATTTTTAGAAAGCTGTCATGTGATTCTGGTGTTCAGCCAGAGTTGAAAGCCACTGGTGTGAAGTGAGAAGAAAATGGAGGGCAGAGCCCCGCTCGTCAAGCTTTGGATGGCTGTGAGCATCAGAATCTGCACTGTGGCAAGGAGCCTTCTGTGGCTCCCTCCCTCCTCTCCAGCAGTGCTGCAAAGTATCTGATCTCTGCCCATGACAGCCTTTCAGTAGTCAAAAGAAAAAAAGAGTCCCCAGCATCGACCCTCTCCCAGCCAAGCTGCCTTAGCCCTGGTCATGGGACACCATTTCCAGTCATCCCCATGACCCCAGCTCCCAGACAGTGTCCTCCAAGTGAGGCCTGTGGGCCACTGTCACCACTGTCATGGTGGGATCTGCTCAGGGTCCAGGCAGAATAGCAGGACAGGAACTGCTCCAGTCATCTTGGGAGACTGCCCTCTGTCCTTCCTGCCCGTCCTAGACTCAGGCAAAGAAATATTCTTGGTCTCTGTATATGGAAAGAGATTGCACCATCCTAACAATAGGGGAAAATGCCCCCTGCCTTGCATAGCAATAACAGCTGCCATTGGTTTAATACTTCTTATGTAGCAGGTATTCACTTGACTGCTTTATATGCCTGATCTTATTTAATCTTTACTATAACAAAGGTAGCATTATTATCATTTGCAAATGAGGAAAATGAGGTCCAGGGTGGTTGGATAACCATCCTAAGGTCACCCTGTGGGCAAGAAGTAAAGACGGATTTTTAATCCAGATCTTTCACGTAACCACAATTCTATATGGCCCATAAAGGCCCCCAAAAGCAACAGTCAGCTGCTATGTGGACCCCTCTAAGTGACACTGTGGGCATAGGAGCTTCAAATTTCCACTTGGAGCCCAGGGCTTCTCCATAATCCTGGGAAGAGACAAAGTATCTCTACTTATAGTAACAGGATTGACCTACACCTTTTGCCTAAACCCAAGGTTACATCATTTGATGATTTGGACATTGCTGGGCTCTCTAGGGTGTGACCAGAGGCTATGGGCTACACCAAGTCTAAAAATAGAATTTGGGTAGTAAGATGAGAAGTTCAATGAGGGGAGACCCCTGGAAATCACCTGATCCAGTCCCCTTCATTATACACAGGGAAACCCAGACTTAGAGAGGAAGCTTTTCAGGGCCACCAAGTCACTTAAAGGAGCCGTGGTGAAGGGTTTCATCTCATATACCAGCTCTTAGCAGGTGGCTGGCTTTGAGCATGTGCCAAAAAGAATTCTGAAGGCATATCTGGGTTCACTGTGACAGACAGTGACCACAGTGGTTTCCAGAAGAAGTTATGTCAGCAAGTATGTCAGGTAACACCAGCCCTGTGTTAAAGCCATGATTAAGTCTCAGGTCTCCTTACTGCAAGTGCAACACCCATCAGGCACAAGAATACTAGTCAATTACGAAACATTCTAGAAAACTGTGAAACAAGGTGTCTCAAAATGTCTCAGCAGTTGTCTTAAGCATAACACATTTGGGTTGCCAAAGCTGGAAACATTCTCAAGTTATCTTAAGTGAAGAAGAATTGGTTGTCAGGGTATGACAGGAGATCTCATAAACCCTCAAGGACAAGAAACAGTGCATCCAGCCCACAAGAACCCCAGAAGTAGAAATGTAACCTCAGGGAAAGAGGTCATTATCTTTGCTTCTTAAAGATATGTAAGGGCAAAAACTATTGACTGCCGTTTACGAGAACTATGCCCCCATGTTCTTCCTTGCCAGCAGAATAGACTTTGTCCAAAAACCGGGTAGTATTGAGTCCAGCCCAAGGAATGTAACCTGACCAGTATAAATCAGTATTTTTTTCCATTTATCTTTATTATTGAAGTATAAGTAGTATACAATGCTATATTAGTTTGGGGCGCCTGGGTGGCTCAGTTGGTTAAGCGACTGCCTTCGGCTCAGGTCACAATCCCGGAGACCCGGGATCGAGCCCCACATTGGGCTGCCTGCTCGGCGGGAAGCCTGCTTCTCCCTCTCTCACTCCCCCTGCTTGTGTTCCCTCTCTAGCTGTGTTTCTCTCTGTCAAATAAATAAAATCTTTAAAAAAAAAAAAAAAAAAAAAAAAAAAAAAACAATGCTATATTAGTTTCAGGTGTACAACATAGTGATTCAATAATCCTGCAGGTTACTCAAACTCACCATGATAAGTGTGGTCATTGTCTGTCACACACAATGTTATTACAATAGTATTGACTATTCCATATGCTGTACTTTTCATTTCTGTTACTTATTTTATTTTTAATTTTTTAATTTTTAACTGAATTACAGTTGATATATAATATTCAATTAGTTTCAGGCATACAGCACAGCAATTCAACAATTATGTACATTGCAAAATGCTCACCACAATAAATATATTACGTTACTGGCTAAACCCTGTATGCTGTACTTTTTCATCCCTGTGACTTATTTTAAAACTAGAAGTTTATACCTCTTAATTCCCTTCACCCACTTCACCCACCCACCTGTTCCCCTCTCCTTCAGCAAACACCAATGTGTTCTCTGTGGTTACGAGTGTGTTTCTCTCTTTCATGGTATTTCTGGATAATCCTATTCCCTCTTACTAGTGGTTGGTTTATCCCAGCTCTGGAGAATGACATGGAAGAAAGTGTGCAGGAAGCTCAATGAAAGAAAAAGACACAAGGATAATCTTATCCTTTCCTTCCTACCTTAGATGTGACCATGAAGTTATTGCCATGTCATTGATCCAGATTGGTCAGGTGTTTACTCCTAGTCCAATCATTGGTGAATAGGTGTAGATTAGCTGCTATCGCCACCTTGCCAACACTAGAGGAGACATCAATTGCTAGCCAACACCAATGGCTAGCCAATGTGCGCACCATCTTGGACATCTAGCCCAGCTGAGTTTTGAAATAATACAAGCCCTAGCCACACTCTGACTAGAACATCTTGAGAGACGCCCCCCACAATAAGAATCACCTAGCCAAGTACAGTCAACTCACAAAACCATGACAGAAGATAATCAATTGTTTCAAGGCACTAAGTTTTGGGTTGCTCTTTTACATTATGTAACAAAAACATTATTAATATAATTATAATATAATTATTATTCTCTCTTTCTATGTACTTCCTTGTAACTCCAACTCACATGTGAAGGGAGTGTGTCCCCAGAACAAATGGACAAGCTGAAGCATCCATCTTTGGCCCCAACTCTACGTGACTTTTTGGTTCTGGTGCAAGTAGTACCATTTTATTGATTTAGTCCCTGTGTCTGTGTCTTGGTTCCAAATGCCTAGGAGAAAGAATCTGATTGGTCAGTTAAGTTAGGTATTCACCCTTGACAAAAAAATCATTTCTGGGGTGCCTGGGTGGCTCAGTAGGTTGAGGCTTCTGCCTTTGGCTCAGGTCATGATCTCAGGGTCCTGGGATTGAGGCCAGCATCAGGTTCTCTGCTCAGCAGGGAGCCTGCTTCCCCCCTCCTCTCTGCCTGCCTCTCTGCCTACTTGTGATCTCTCTCTCTCTGTCAAATAAATAAATAAAATCTTTTAAAAAATCATTTCTGATCAAGAATATAGGTCACATCCTGCATAATACTGGTGGAGTAAAGTGCAGAATTCCCTAAGAAAGGTTGTGGAGGAAATAATGGGCATCTCTTGCAAAGTATCTCTCAGCTCGCTTCTTCTATGTTGCTTTCTTCCCCATGCTCCATGTGGTGACAAGATGGCTGTGACGGCTCCCAGCCACTACATCCTCTTGAATTTGAGTTCAGTGAATGAGAACCAGGCTCTTCTGATAGCTCCCCCAAAAGTCCTGAGCCAATTTACAACCAAGGACAGACATGCTCTAATTGGGTAGGCCTGGATCATGGACTCCACATGTAGAAATAAAACTGTTTCCAAAAGAAGGGTGAATAAATATTGGGGTGGGGTGTATATGTATGTGGGGTGTGTGTGTGTGTGTGTGTGTGTGTGTGTGTGTGTGTGTGTGTTTGGGGTTGGGAGAGTTAAATAATAACTCTACTAAACTCACCAAATACCAGATTTGGAGATTCCCAGGAGTGTCAAGAGGATGAAGGGGGGTGTTCTGAGCAATGGATGGTGTGTGCTGGTCACTGGGTCACTGGAAAGCACAGCCTCTTTGTAAACATCAGTAGGTCACCTTATTCACCTCTTGGGCAGTTTTCACCAGCTTCTAGGCTCTAAGTTCTGGCTACTTCTACCCTTCCTCATGGATCTCTGTCACACTGCACCATGATTGCCAGGTTAGCATCCTGCGCCTATAAGAGGCTGCCACCAGCAATACTGCCCAGACACCTCTTCAACATGAATTACAACAATAATAATACCTTCTCTAGAAATCCACTGTCCTGTCAGAGTCCTTGGGGGCTGAAAGAGGGGGGTGGCTAGTCCCTACTTCCCTAGTACCTATCCTACCCTGGGTACTTCTGGTTATTTCTCTTCCCCTCAAGGTCCCCTTTCTCTTTGCTATTTCTATTGACATGTGGTTGTAACTGCCCCCCCCCCCCAGTGAGGGTCAGTTGGAATACCTGACTTCTGAAGATGGGCAATTATGTTGCATGAAACAAACAGACATCCTCAGCCCCAGGATATCTCTGGCTGATGTGGGAAATAGCCAGTCTAGAGGGAATGAGAAGTAGGTATCAGAAGCCCAAAGTCCTGTATTGGCCTCAGAGCCATTCATCAGAGGCTGGTATTTCCTTTAGTGCTGGCCCAGGGCCAGGGGACTGAGTGGCTCATTTCTGTTGCATTTTGGTTTGAGTCCACACGCAAACCAGAGGGCTGTGTCTATAAATAAGATATTATAGTTAAATCAATATTGATTATTAGGAGTTAGTGTTATATTTAAGGCCATAAAACTGAATAAATATTATAGTAAAAGTGTCCTAAATCTCATGGACAAAACCACTGAGACACAGGCCTTAAACTATTGGAGCCATGACCCCATTCCCCCACTTCCTGAAAGGAACTGTCAAGCTGGTGGCTATCCCTGCTAGGGGACAAAGGAAAGTCAAAATATGGGACAATGGTGATGTCTTCTGATACATTTCTCAGCCGCATTCTTAACTTTATTCAGATCTTGCCACATGTCCCTCAGTATATGCTCAGCTGATTCTCATGCCTGGTGGTAAAAGGGTAGCTTCTTCACAATAATCACAATTATAATCGCCAACTTTATTTTTTTAAGAAAAGCATTTTTCTGATTTAAATAGTATTTTGTGTTTATTATAGAAATCATAGAAAAGGCAGAGATAAGCAAAAAGAAGATAATAAAATCTACCCAGAATCTTATTCTCCAGAGATAATCACTGTTAAGATTTTAGGTATATATCCTTCCAGTCATTTTTCTCTGCATGTATGTATGTATGTGAGTACATTTTTTAATAGGGTAGGAATACACAGGCTATTTTGCAATCTGGACAGATCACATTGTAGTGTATGTACTAAAATTTACTTGCTGAGCCCCTTATTACTGTATATTTAGATTGTTTCCAATACTAATTAAATTACTTTTCAGTTTTGTTCATTCGTTTATAAGTAGAACTTAAAAGTCCTTAACTTTGAGGATATAAGCCTTTATTTTTCCAG